>VZRR01002859.1:547360-631523 GCA_013398015.1 Oreocharis arfaki | reverse complement strand
CTTCCTCATGAGGGGAAGAGGAGGAGCAGGCACTGATCTCTTCTCTCTGGCGACCAGTGCCAGGACCTGAGGGAATGGCCTGAAGTTGTGCCAGGGGAGGTTTAGGTTGGATGTTAGAGAAAGGTTCTTCACCCAGAAGGTGGCTGGGCAGGGGAACAGGCTCCAGGGAAATGGTCACAGCACCAGCCTGACAGAGTTCAAGATGCATTTGGACAACGCTCTTGGGCACATGGTGTGACTCCTGGGGGTTGTCCTGTGCAGGGTCAGAAGTTGGAGTCAGTGATCTTTGTGGGTCCCTTCCAACTCAGTGTATTCTGTGATTCTGTCATACTGGGATCATGCCATATCAAACTTCTTTCAATTATTATGATAACCTTCCTGCTTAGGTAGGAATTTAGGCCGCTTCTATTCATCTGATTTTGGTTGTCTGGCTTGCCTTGTGGCTTAAATGCTAATACATATGATGTGCTTACATTGATCAAAAGTAGGAAGGAAGCATAATAGCGCCATGACCTTGCTTCACAGTTAGAGAACTTGCAAAAGATATTAGAAAACTTCACAGATATAAATGGACTTTTTTCTAATCAATTAATTATACAGTTCTGAGTTTAAGTTGCTTCTTACTCTATTTGTGCAGGTTAATTGATAAATGTATACAAATGCAAAAATCAGATTTTAATGGTTTTTCCAAAAGATGTCCCTGTCAAACTCTTTATACAGGGACAGTTATACAGAATTAGAATTAAATACTTAAAGAACTTCTTGGTCTTCAAAATGTAAATACAAGTATAGCTTATTTTTTAATATACTAAAAAAAAGTTTCCTTGTTGATCAGAATAGGTTTTTTTAATAAAACAGTCTATACAACACTTTGTAATGAGTTCTTCAGGAAATGATGTAAGTCATGCTGTAAGATAAATGGGGAAATGAGAAGTGAAAAAATGTAATGCATCATATCATGCTCTCTGCACAGCAACTCAACCAAGCAAATGTGCACAGGTAGAAACCTCTTGTTCTACTTTCTATAAGAAAGGTGAGGGAATAGTGCCAGACTTGTACAAGAAGGATAAATAATATTTCACACGTTAAATTTTGGGGTTTGTGCTGTAAGGTTCTTCAGTTAGTCCTACCATTCATACCAATTGATGACTCTAAGAAATACTTAATGTGACAAAACTTCAGAGGCAGCTATGATCAAGTCATCAAAATATTAACTGATTATGTCTTTTGCAAGCATAAAGAACAAAAATATCGCTGCCTCCCTCCCTCTGAGAAAACCCACATTCACTCTTTAGTCTTTATAAATGGTGAGGTATGAGGCTTACTTTTCCCTCATCAGACGAATCCTAAGCTAGTAAGGCCAGCCCAGAGAATCTCTTTATGTCATAATTTTCAAAAGAGTTTACGAGTTTTTACTTATATGTTACTTATATGAGTGATGTGAATTTTCATAATGACAGAGATACAAGTGATATTACTTGCACAGCATGCATGGGCAAGTAGAGAGAAGACTGCAAGTCTGATTCTTGAAATGGAAAAGCTTGTACAATATTGTCAAGATGAGGACAAAGACTGTTATAAGCAGGGATTTGTAGGTATGAGAGAGAACACAATATTCCCAGTACTGGCAGATACTTCTCTCTGAGTGGCTGTCATTAGTCTCTCTAAGTATGTGAAAATAAACAATCATCCTCTACTTTGGAAAGGATGAGTTTGGTATATGAAAGAAACACAGCCAAGCTGAGAGTGGGATCTCATCATTAAGCTATATAATATGTAAATTAGTTAATTTTGAAGAAAAAATAACCTTAAGGCTTCAAGAAATTGTCAGTGCTCGGTGTTTGTTCAGAGAGATTTGCTAAGCAGTTTACTCTGCAAGACTCTATGTGCTTCTATTGCAATAAGTCTTCTTTGCCAGTCAATCAAAGAGAAAATTGAGAGAGAGACAGTAGCTGTAAAAAATTTGCCAGCAGTTGATGGAGTGTAATCGAGTGTAGCTGATAGACTACCAGTGGCTTGCAACGCACTCTTCCCTTAAAACAAGACTGCCAATGGTTCAGGCATAACAGGCAGGAGTTTCAAAACTTCATTTACTAGCAGACTTAGCCAGTAGCTTTAAAAAGCTAGTGTTGCTAGGTACTTTAGTGCTAGAATGCGGAATCTTATTGCATTTGGGGTTTGAAAAGGCCCGCTCTTCCCTGGAGGCTCTGTGGGGCAGGTTCTCTCAGACAAACTGCTCTTCCTCTGCCAGGACTGTGGCCTTATCCACAGCCTGCAGCTATGTGTCTTCAGTGAATATTTTACACCCAGTGTAAAATATTTTCTCAGTGGGGAAGACTGAAAAGCGGTATTTTTGGAATGAAAGTTGAAAAGATACTTTACTGCAGCACAGTAGCAGGCTGTATACTAGCAATGAATCTGTAAATCACTAAATAGGTGTTTCTACAAGGCTTTATATGGTGTCTCTCTACTCATCAGGGCAGGTCACTAAATGAGTTTCCCCTATTTGACTCAACAAAGGATGAAGTCAGGAAAAAAGCTGAGTGAGAGAAGCTAGTGATGTACCAAAGTCATGCTTGTTGCATCATGTTCTAATTGTGTTTGACAGGATGGAAAAGGAAGGTATCTCCTGCTGAATTAGGCAAACAGAGAAACCTTGCTACCTATACAGAGGTGGATAATGACAACTGTCACTGCACAAGTCCATTCTGAAATATTATGGTATCTGGTTGTGACTTTGCTACGTTCAGGTCTTCCATTTTTCCCAGTTAGGTAAAAATTTATAACTTCTCTGCATTATTGTGTTAGGCTATATGCTAGAAGGGATGAATGCAAACAAATGCAGAAGTGTAAGCTTAATCAATTGCTGGAGACTCCGTAGAGCTTTAAAGATGTGTAGAAGTTACTGGAGATTGTCCTGAAAGGAACATGTTGCCATTGATCTGATCTAGTCATAAACGGTTGCGAAGATTTGCAGTAAAAGCAATATTCTGCTTACAATTTCAGTAGTTTATGCTCAGACTTGTCTTCAAGATATTTTAAAATAAACCTGACATTTATGGAAAATATTCTGGCAGTAACTGAATAATTTTGATTTTGAGAAATGTATCCTTTCAGAGTTTCCCCCTTTAAATGTCAGAATGTTTTAATCTTCATTATTTTTATACCTGGAAAGGATATTGGAAACCTCAAAGAACACCATGATTGATACTTTTACTGATCAACTTAGAGTGCAGGATAACTTGAAATCAATGTAGAAATATAAAACAGGAGATATAATACTGTGCTACCTACAAGACGGTTTTCTAGTTTTACTTTTCTCCCACAAACTTTAATGATTTAAAACAAATTTTTAGTGCAACTTTTCTTGTTAATTACTCTTGCAAGAGGGAGACTGTTTCATTCTGCTGTGACTCCTGGGAGTCTGTCTGAGATACTAACTGAGCCTTGCTGGCTCACCTTGGCAGGGAACTTGTTAGCTCTCTCCAAAGGAGGTAGGAAAGACAATTTTTCTCAGATATCTGAGAATGCAGCCAAAGAAAGGGAGATGGAACGAGCTGGAGTTCATTGTTCATTTCTGATTAATTTTGTGCTACTACAAATTTCCAGTAACGGATGAATTCTGATCCAGAAAAGCACATGTTGAGACCTTAAGGACCTTCTGTTCAGAATCTGAAATTATCACTGCCTTTAATACATTCTTTTATTTTTTAAAGACTTCAAATAATATTTTCCAAATGGGTTAACTGTCTTCTCTAAGGCATTAACTCTGTAGTTTCCATCAATACTAAGACGCACCAAAAAGCCAATAATTACCATAAAACACACTGTCATTTGTTCAAAACTCAAACTCGAACTCAAAGTAGGATGACAAGAATGCTCCTATACATTAATGAGTTGTGTGCTGTTTGCACCTGCACAATTCTGTTGCTCTGCTTGTCACCATATTTTTCAAAATATGAAGCGTTTTTATCCTACAGCTGACACAATACCCTGACAGCGCATACCCTCTGCACCCTTACATAATTACACACTTTGCAAACATTTCCCCACATTCTTTCACAAAAAGGTGGAAAACTAGTGCACGTTTTCTCCCTTTTTCAGGACTCTGTCTTGGTTTAAGAACCACAGAGCAGTCTGGCCTCAGCCTATGTACCTGTTTTGAAGTCAGTGGAGTGCGCTTGTTCCACGTAAGTGGAAACTCTAGCACTGTGTTTTAATTCCACTGGTCACCAGACTTCTGTGAATATTTAGTAGCCTTTACTTTATTATGCATCTAGTTAGTAAATCTCAGATGTTCCAGGACAGGTCTTCATGTATGGCGACAGTGTAGAGGGCACAATTCAGGAACAGATGCAACAGATACACAAACACACACAAATCTTTCCACTGTAATAACTTTGGTGCTGGTCTACACACAGCTGTAGTTGGAACATCCCGTGAATTGGTGTGTCAGAAACAGGGCCGCTATGGGTCCCACTCGGAGCCTTTGGTCACTACAGGACAGGGGCAAGGGAGGAACGCAGAACAATGTCCCCTTTTTCTTATTCTTATCGTCTCAGCTGGTCCAGCTGTTGGCTTTGAGATTGGTCTTATGCTGCTGCAATACTACTACACTGGGCTGAGAAGATTGTATTGCAATGATCCTACAAGGGCTGTTAGGCATAGCCCTCTGGCCGTTTTAGCTCTGCAGCTTGATGACGGAGGAGTGCACCATTTCAAAAAAAAAACCCCCAAAAACCCCCAGCATGAGCAGCCACAGTTAGTTACTAGCCTAAAATTGCTAAATCAAAAGCAAAGTATGTAGACTGATGGGATGTTCTTTGTCAGATCAAATGATATAAACCAAATCTGACACTACCATAAATCGGCCTGATGCTGGCAAAGTCAATGGAATTTAGCCTGCTTATTCCAATAATCTACTTGGCTCAGTGCCTTGTGGTCTTGCCTCATGGGGCACTCACAGCACTAAAAATTGCTCCATTTTATAGAGCAGTGATGATATATACAAAAGCAGAAAATGTGTATTGCTGAAAATATGTTGTCACCAAAAGGTGCAGAAAAGAGAAGAAAAGATATTTACACTGGCTGGTAGTTGGTGAGATCAAACACAAAGGCAATTAAAAGATTTCAGTGGACTAAAATGTTGCCACAGGATAACAGTCTCCCAGTGATAGATTTTAAGGATATTTACTTTCAAAACAAGAAATACTGAACAGTATCAAAACATTTAAACCATCAATTATTTTCTACTCTACTGAGGAATTATTAAATTAAAAAAGAAAGAGAAAAAATTAATTGGTGGTGGGTTGGTGGAGTTACCAGTTAAAATAAAGATGGATCTTTAGGTTGAAAAATCATGTTTTGTCTAATTAGAACCCAAGCCTTGCACACAGTCGTGACAAGGCAAGATGAGAGCCAGGGACAGAAATAAACATATGAGTCTTGCTCCCCCCACAAAGTGGGAGGACTGACCTGAACTTGGAAAGGGCTCTCTGTGATTTTAGAGCAAGCAGAAGTGCTAAGCTTGCAGTGGTGACCTGCAAACCTCTCCTCAATGCTCTCATTTTCCAGTTTAGACTCTGCTGACTCAGCACACTGATATCTGTGCACACATTTTTTCAAGACTCCCAACATTTTATACACTTGGAGCAGTGGAGTCTAGCCATCTTATGTAAGGGCACAGATGGCATTACCTTCTATGGCTTTTCTGACTAAAAACTTCCATATTACTGAATTAACACCTACGTTCTTGCTGCAGATCCGGGCCTGAGATAACACAGCTGGCTCAAACACTGCCCTGTAGATCTAAAATATATGGGATTTTAGACAGCCATTGAATTAACTCAGTACAAGTTAATGCGCATAACATGAGAAAACATGATGCACAAGACATTTTATTTGTTTGTATATGTCTGTTTCCCTAATATAATTATTTTTTAGGTTGGTCATAATTTTAAATTCTTAACTTCATTGTTGCAGTGCAAGACAGAAGTATTAAGGCAAATTTTTAAAAAGATTATAGTAGTTGGAGTTCACTTATGTACAAATATATTTCTACCATATAAAGGGAATATTTATACATGGCAAGCTATCTGGCAGAAATTAAAATAAAAATAATATTTTGGTGTTTTGATAACCCAATTAAATAACTTGTTCTACTGTAATGTACACTGAAAACAGTTTAAAATACACTTTAAAAAACTGTACAGAGATCTTTGTCCTCTATGTCTTCATACATTCAAGAATAGAACTACGAAATAGGTTCATAATAAAGTTCTGAGTCAGCAAAAATTGAAACTCTCTAGAGTCTGTTCTCTGTGCTGCTAGTGCATTAACAATGGTATGCTCATTTAGCATTTAACAGACAATTGTACTTGACATGATGTATGAAAAGCTCTGATCTTGAAAGCTTGAGTAATCTAAAACCCATCCCTGACAAGATTTCACTGCTGGAAGCCTAATTTCAAAATGTCAGCCAAGGCTGAGAACCCATATATTGCATGCTCATTAAATGTAATAAATCCATTACAAACTTTTCAAAATCTGCTATAATCTTGCCTGAAATCCTGGAATGGGTGTGAGACCATACAAAAATGAAAAAAAATGTTGCCTTTCATGCTATGTGATATATGAAAATGAGGCTAAATAAGGCTAACAGCTTTCATTTGCTTTATTGTATAGTCTTTAGCCAAGATTTATCTTTCTGCAAATTAAATGATACTTCTCAACTATTTATGTGATTGGAAATCTATAAAGGCTCTGGCTTAAAACAAAACTGTGAAAGTTCACATTTTAGAAGCATATTTCTTTATCTCAGAGTATATCGTAAGTACATCACAAAGAAAGATAATAATGACAAAAATTTAGAAAGAATCTGAAGGTCAACAGCTTTATCAGCCTGATTTCTTTTTCATTTAAACAAAACCTGACACTGTGGTTAAGAACCTAAATAAATCTGACATACATGTTAAATGTACCATTTCCACAGTCATATTTTGCTATGAAATGTGTATAGAAACCAGTGTTAGAAAATAACAGTGATTAGCACGCAGACCAGTTGGCGTGAAAAAAGGGATGCGTACATTTAGTTCCTCCATATGCCAGGGAGCAGTGCTGTGCACCGATCCCAAGGCTTCCCTGGATGCAGCACTCCATCACTGGGAGCAGAGGGACTGTGTACAAATCTCTGACCAAGGAGCAGCCTAACTGCTGCTGAAGAAATGTAGCTGATGTGCACTTAGGTAAGATTGAAAATTCTCCAAACATATCATTACATACAATCCAGCATGATCCTGTTATGGAAAGATAATTAATATAAACGCTTTCATGCATAAATGCTTGGTATGTATTAATCTTTGTTTAAGAAGGTGTTACAAACAGGCAGTTTGGTTTCACACAGGATCAGAAGACGGAAACAGTTTTAAAAATTTAAATTATCTCAAGTTAGCACTTGCATTCCACAGATGCTGTTTGGTATAAATTAGTCCTGAGTTTTATCTTCCACTGGTTTCAGAAAAGCAGGAGACTCCTAATCACAATTTACCATGAACACCTGTAGTACAAGACTTGACAGTGGGAACATATGAATTTATCCCTTCATCAAGACTATAGCTTCAAGACGGAAAAAATGCAGTGTTAGGTGGTTTTTGTTGGGAGGTTCTCTCTGTCACTGTAGGTTTGGTATGCTCTCAGAACACAGAATAGGCTGGGCCCCTCACAGCTGGTGCTTGGGAGAATATCTGGTATCATACATGGGGGCGGAGGCAAGCAAAATGCTGAACAGTTCAGCTCCACAAAGGGGCTACATTTTGAAGCAAGTCTGAAATTGCAACCTGGAAGTCTTAAGATATAAAAAAAATATACTTAAAAAAGAATTTTAATTACAGGTGTCTGGATTGAATTTCTGAACATACTGCAGTAATTTCAAGTGTTTCAGTCCTTCCAGAAAGGGCAAAGCCATGAAGCTACTAGAGTTGGCACAGAATTTTCACTAACTTCATTAAGTCTAGACTGCTGAAGTTTGAATGATATTTCACACATATCATTGGGGATATACCCCGTGGAGCACGCTTAATACTTAAACAATTTCAAAGCCTATTGTCTATGCATCTGTGGTATCTTTTGCTACTATAAGTTAAGCTGCCACAACATAAGTGGATTTCATGGCTAGTGTGCTTGCATATTAGTATTTTCAAGAAAAGAGTAAGTTATGAATACTGTCTTATTAATAAAATCCCAGGTTAAGTGCTAAATACCATCCTAAACTCCCTAGCTAGATTAAGAAATAAATCAATTCTTTCCACCCAAAAGGTACAGAAGGTACTGAAACTCAGGCTAAGCCCTCTATGTTACATGAAATTGTGCTTACACATGGCAAGACCAGTAATAGAAAAGCTGCAAAGTTAAAGTTAAATCAGTTTAATACTACATTGCAAATCTATACCAATGTTTCTCCTGCTGAGATGGAGGAATCTAGAGGCATATAGAAAGTGGCACAGTCACTTAAGAGAGCCCAACTTGTCACTTCTCTTTGTGAAAGGATTGGAACACCCACTGTCCCCTGGGAGCCTTTAGGCAAATCAGACCCAGCAGCGGCTTGAAAACGTGAATATGGCAGCCTTGTAAGTACTGTGATTGTTCACAGAAAAACTTAATAGAAAGAGTAATAAATTCATCTGGATATAATGTCATGACTACTTAACATAAGGCATGACTCGATTCTCAGATCACTGAAAAGCAACTGCACCACTGTGCAAAACAAGATCAATTCAAGCTGCTTGCCCACGGACCTGTAACTCGTTCACAGCTTCTCATAGCCACAAAAATTGCTGATACTTCTAACAAAAACTAAAATTCCATGATTGTGAGACAAATGATACAGGAAAACACATGATGTATAGAACCAGGTGTCAAATATGTAGAAAGATACATATGTGCTGGTAGAGCAAAAACTTCACCAGCCACTGTCACCCTCATTGAAAATCTAAACATTATTTTCAACTCTGAAATACTTCTGAACTATGGAAGGCTTATTATTAATTGAATTCGTCTATTCAGTTGCTACTAACCTCAAATGATACTGAAGGAATATATAAATGATATTATGCATTCATATGCATTAGAATATTGCAATATTAAACAAAAAAATTGATTTTTGCTTTGATTTCAAAAGGAGATAGACATTCTAATAATTTTGAATCATATCTTCAAACAAAGGAAAAAAACAAAATAAAGTTTATCACCTTTTGATTCAACAGCATATATTGTAGGTTCCCCATGTCTCTGTGTTCAGATATTTTTATGAACTCTTTATATGTATTTAACACATTCCCTTTGTTTTCATCATTTGGTCATATTGGAAACGCATCAGTGTTGTAGTTTGAGCTCAGGATTCTGTGACTGGTTGATCTAGTCACTAATGAACTGCGTTCCACTCTCATACACACTTGTAGATCCCATCATAATCAAAGGAAGTTGTGTATTTTAAAAAAAATACTATATATTATATGACGGATTCCTGTTTGGAAAATCCTACATATATCAGCGTACACAGGCACACATGCACACACATATACATGCACAAAGAAATGTTCCATAGGATTTAATGGAGTTCTTCAGGATTTACTCCAAAATGCTTGGGAATTGTGTATTTTCAAGAGATGCACCGAATATTCTCTAAAAATCTCAAACAAAAATACAATAATTTTTAAAAAAACTAATGGAAATATGAAACATTCACCCTTTTGAAAGAAATATACAGGGCTTTTCCATATGGGTATTAAGTATGTGGACTGTGAATTACTGCTCAAGAACAATGACTTAAAAACTAATTGGTTCACATAGCTGGTTGATAATGGTTACTTTAGCTTTTTTACCCTGCCACAATCATTGCAACAAAAGACCTATCTTAAATGGAATTGTTGCACAGGTCCCAGAACTTTGGTGGAGCAAGAATTCACTTCAGAATTACAGTCTGATTCAGTTGTAGGTGCTATTGGCTATCAAATTTTGTTGATTCAATGTCCTACTTACTATAGCTTTGTACGAATGGTTAGATCCTTTAATTTCAAACCCACTCTGCAACTCAGTATACAGAAAACTGTCCCATAAGAAAAAATGGCTTAAAAAGAATTAAGAAACAAAAGGGATTGCAAAGAAGACCATCCCACAAGAAAACAAGTTAATACAATGCAAATACAAATTTTGCTTCTGTGTTGGATCTATCACAATTAGTTTTTCATGACATTTTGTAAAAGTATAGCAAAATATACGGTATGCTGTTATCTTTGCAGGCACAGTCAATACAAAATGGTGTTCCTTGGATGGGTCCTATCTGGAACACCGTAGTCCTGTCCCAGCAATATTTGTGAAACTCCTGGGCCTTTCTCCACTCTTGCTCCAACATACTGCTGAATAAACAGCCATCATTTCCAAAGCACTGCAGGGCTTTAAGCTTAATTTCAAACCACTGCAGGATTTCATGCTACACAGCCCCCACTATAATCTGGGGGTATTGTGCATCTTAGAAAGCACTGTATGGAAAATCTGCCCCTAAATGAGAGCTGGGAGGGAATGAATCCCTTATTTGGAATCAGAGAAACCAAGAGAACAGCACCTATTCTATTAATATTTGACAAGCAGCTAGAAGAAATGAAGGAGGACATATTTGCTAGTGTATTCAAGCTACTTTGTGCTGAGCCTTGAAACAAAGCAATTGTAAACTAACTGCTTAACTAGGCAGCAGAGGCTTTATGGCCTGCTTGCATTTTGAAAGGAATGCAAAGGAGTTGAATTAGACTTCAGGATTGATTTTCACTGTTTTTCACTTTACCTAGTGATTCATACTGATGTGAGCTGATTTGATGGTTTTCAAGTAGCTCTGCTGCTACACTTTTCCTGTCATTTTGCAAGGATTTACTGGCTGCAGGTACAAGTTAACATCCAGTCCTGTTTAAAGTTCTTCAACCAGCCCATAGTTTAACATTGATTTTAAAAGGTAGATTTTAGTAAACACAGAAACATGGAAGCGACGTGATGGTCTGAGAACCAATCTAATGTTCTCAATGTCTGACAACACAAAGATAAAAAAAGGCCCAAGATCAGCCTGCAAAGTGAGTGTGTAATAAACTATCTCTTTATTTATTTACTGAGTTCAGTTTTGTCTCTTTAAAAAGTTTCATTCTGTTAACAGATTAAAAAAACACCCCACAATTTTATAAAAGTAGATTTTATTTTTTAATGGTCATATTAGCTATAAATTAAGAAACGAAAGCCTGGCCTACTTTAGAACACAACAGAGTACTTGAAGATACGAGTACTGCAAGGGAGATAGTGATGGTCAGCTTGCTGAAGAAAAAAACGCTATGTAGTGTGACTTCCCATAATAGCATAAAGCCACAGAGGAACAGGACAGTCACATGCCAGAATGGATGGTTTCCTGAAGGGACTTCAGAATGGGCTCTTACATCATTAGGTTATTTTGCACCTGTGCATGAGGCAGTTTCTCAGTCCTACTCTGTGCCATGGGACTGCAAAAGTGTCAGTGATGCATTAGATTCCTGCCTGGCTTAGGATAAATCCCCTCCAGCTAAATTACTGGGGGGTAATTAAAATACTATTAAAACACTTAATTTTGAGTGGAAGCCTCCTTAATTGATTCCGTAATATGCAAAATATACTATATATGACATCATTGCATACTATAATTCTATATTAAATATATAGTAATATAATCTCTGCTCCCCACTGTCTTTTAAACTATAGCTCAATAACAGAAAGAAGAACAAAACATTTCTTATGAGAAGCACTGCAATGGAGAACTGCTTGAACACAATATATGTCCCACAGGCACATGGTAAGAGTCTTACTGAGCTATCACATCTCATAACCACACTTTATTTCTCATTTTTCTATCTATGAGGCAGAGCTACTGCATTCAGTTTTTATAACTGAGCTTGAAATTTCAACTTATCCTTGCTGAGAAAGGGAATTTGATAATTTGAATGCAACAACAGAAGAGGATAGCCATTACTCTAAAAAGATTATCTTCTGAGAAGATTGACTGTTGAGTGGAAAAGCGGACAAGAAATGTAGAGGGATAAAGCGAATGGGAAGATCTCTGCCTCTTAATTTAGAAAATTTAAGAAAGGCAGAAAAGGGGGGTGGAAATAGAACAGAGAAGGAACTTTCCTTCTTCTAACATGTGAATCCTTGAGGAAGTTGCTTCTGTCAGAGTCCAGGTTGGAGCAACAGGCAACCCCTCCAACAGTCCGGGAATGTGATGAGCTCCTCTGTAAGAAATGATCTGGAAACAAAACATGCCCAGCTGGCTAGAGCCACTAAAGACTTAAATACTGTAGTTGGATGCTGCTTCTCTTTCTCATGAGCCTCAGTTCCTAACTACCATCAGAAAAATCTTCTCCGGTGAAATACAAATACTGAAGAAAACCTATATGATCAGCAGGTAAAGCTGGTATCCTGTAAGCTGTCTTTCTATTTGAAAATGGAGAAGTCCTGTGTAGAAGTCCATGAATTCCCAAATATTGGCTTTGATCATAATGCTGGATGACAAAGAAACAAAGAAGTGGCATCAAACAATGGAAAGGATGAGAAAAGCCAGACCAAAAGCAAAAGATCACAAATCATAAAAGCAAGGCAAGCAACTAATGAAGAAGATAAAAGAATTGAAGGGAAGAAAAGAAAAAGATGACTGTTGAAATCAGTGACTATATAATGATAATTTTTCTTTCTTAGTCTTTAATTTAAAAAGAGATTATTTTTTCCACATGCAGGCCTCAAAGAGAAATCTCCAGTCACTATGAACACTCCTTGCAAGGAGTAGGTAAGAACGGAAAATGCAGCCTTCAAAACTATGAGTGTTCCCCAGAGCAGCGGCAGTGTAAAGTGGTGGTCGGCTCCTACCTAGACAGTCTGGCTGAAAAATTCTCTCTCTTCCTTTCTGACAGCCAGTGACAGATATTATATACTGCCCAATAATCACAAAATCATAAAATTGTTAAAGCTGGACCTCTGAGATTATCAAGTCCAATTGTCAATGTAGCACCACCACCAAGCTCACCAGTTACCTCCATTTTTGACAGTAACTAGGAAACAAAATAATTTTACTGTGACTCCCTTCTTCGCAGAGCTAGAAGCACCATAGATCTGTTTTCACAAGAAGGATTTTTCCCTCATGTTCAAGAGGAGAGGAATGGGTGTCTGTCTTGTCTACTGAGCATGTTGATCTGTTCTCCAGTCAAACTCTCTATGGCCTGGAAGGCACTGCATATAATTAAAGACACAGTAACTGTATTGCTAGAAACGCATCATCTTAGTTCTTAGTATTTTTCTTCCTAATTAGAAGTCGTTAGCATATATAAACATTCTTTTTCCAAAATGCTTTGAGCTCTGTTCCAATTTAGATTTTGTTGTTTGAAAGGTAAATAACCATAAAAATATTAAACAAAATGCGACATGTCCCATAAAGCTCAAAGAAACATAGATGTTCGCTATACAGCTTCAGATGGAAAGCAAATGCTTCTGTATTGTTTTCAGAGTGTGTGACTTCAAATTGTTCCTAAGTAGCAAAATTATCATTTACCGAGCCCAGGCATTTTACTATGTACAAATTATGACTTATTAAAGAATGTATTAGTAGCCTTTTAAAGGAAATTATATCTCTTCACTTATTTTAAGTCATTAAGCGCATGGCTAACCACATGATTAACCCCTGGCTCTATGTCTCACTGAGTCTTGTATTAAAAATTTAATGTATATGGGATGCAAACAGTTCCCATCTAAAACAATATGTACTAACAGACTATCTGCAGAAAAAAAATAGTGCCTTACTGGGAGGAGATGAATTTTTATCTGGCACAGAGCTATCCATGTGGAATGCACTAAAATCAGAGAACATCTAAGAGCAGGGAGTATCTTAGGGAAAGCAAGAAACGTACTCAACTCATTGTGACCACTCCTGTGGCATTCTAACTTGTCATTCCTAACTTTTAAATTGTAAATCCCCAAGGAGGTTTTTTCTGTCAGATTCTAGGTTGGAGCAACAGACAAACTCTACAACAGTCCATGAACATGGTGGGCACCTCTGTAAGAAATACCCAGCTGGCCAGAGCCTCTAGAGATTTGAATACCGCAATTGGATGCTGCCTCTCTTTCTTATGAGTTCCTGTGCTTTACCATCATCACAAACTTGTTCAATAATGAAACTGAAATGCTGAAAAATCCTACATGATCAGAAATTAAAGCTGCTATCCTGAAAGCTGTCTTCTCTATTAGAAAGTGGAAAAGGCCTGTATAGAAGCCCCTGAATTCCAAAATGTCGGCTTCTATCATAGTACTGTTATTTGTATGCATTAGTATATAGAGTAGAAATTGTGACCTTTCTTCTCTGCTATGTATTCCACTGTTACATCAGCTTTTGAGGCCTAAATATTTAACCACTCTAATCTGCTCTACATGTGGAGTGCTCGGTGGGTGACATTTCCAGACCAGTTGGAAGCCTCTGCTAATGAAAAAAAATTAATTAATTCTTTGGTTCCACTCATGTGTGACTGTAATCAATAACAGCAAAGTTTTTCCCCTTCACAGCAATACTGCTTCTAGTACAGCTTTTCCTTGTAGGCAACCCTACCCTCACTGCTGGGTGGAAACAGGGCATCTTTTTTGCTTCATTTTATCTGTCAGACTTTCACGTCCAGCCTTCTTCATAACATCCACTGTTTCTGTGTACCAATCAACATTTCTATGGTCAAAATCCTCATTAATGGAGAGAATACAGTCTTAGTACAGCTGAATGGGTCCTCACTCTGTTTTTACAGGAAAACTGGAAGATCTCAATGTGCTGACACTGAGAACAGAGTGCAGGGCTGATACATTTACTCAAGCTTTTTCCTATGGGAGGTGGAAGTATGAAATAAGGTGAGGTTCTGACCAGAGGGAAATGTAAAAAAAAAATATTTATATCCATTAATAAATCAAATGGAAAATTTGTTGATGTTGGAAATACTCCCAGAGCCTTAATGATAGGTTTATTTTTATCAACAACAGCAATAATTAATAATTAATGCTACATGTCTCTCAGATACATCTTGGCAACTAAAATCGGCAAGTATAAAACGTTGCATTTTAAATTATATACTTAGCAAAGATGTCTCCTACAAAATCTTCCAGACTATATCGATGTCCATCACACTGGATGACACGATATAGCCATATTAACTCTGGAAAGTTTGCTTGTATTATCTCTGCTCCTCTGCAGGGAATTCCCTTACTGATGCTCTGTGATCTGCACAGATCAGATAACTCTGCCTGCAGAGCCAACCACTGAAATCGGTGCCATCCTCTGAGCACACAGCAGCATCTCTAAACTGACTGGTACTTACAGGTTTAGAGCAGTCAAGATAATGCTTTATTATAGATCTATTCTCGTATTTTAGAAGCTACAGAAAACAAAAGCCTCTAGCAGACCATGGTGAGAGTACCAGAGTGCCACAGGAGAGTATTGTACATACTAGCCTAACAAGAACTTTGGAGAAGAAGGAAGCTAGGGACTGCATTGGAGAGCTACTTGTTTTGTGTGTTCCTGATCATCCTTTTTTTACTCCCTAGTTTTCAACACCATTTAGACAAATTCCTTCCAGAAGTTTAAGCTTTTATAGCACTAGCAGATTTCTGCCCATCAGTTTCTAAGGGAGACAAGTGAATCCAAGTGACCTAAACCAGTCCTTCTGGATGACACATGATGACAGGTTTAAATATAGAGAACAGAAGGACCATGAGCTGAGATTAGCAAAGCCCATGTGAGTTCCTATTACTTAACACTAGGAGAGTGTATCACTGACAGATACCAAGGTCCAGCTGCACTGAGTATAGCACACACATATCTTGAACGGCAGTTCTGAAAAGGGCTCCTTTGACAAAAACCCTCTGATTTGTGTCTTTGGCTCTGCTTTGCTTATCATACCTATCCACTGAAATATTGAAATTTCAATGAACTGAGATCTCCAGAGGCTCCAACACATAATGAAGTCATCACGGCATAACGAGTGTCATATGAGCTGTATCAATAACTTGTGTGCATGCTCCTAGCCATGGCAACTGCAAGGCAATGCAATTTGGCTTAGTTCTGATCCATTTCAGGCTTTGCATTTGTACTGGAAAAATGTGTGCACTGGGACCAATGCCACAACTTGAAGTTTTGAACGCTTCCTATTTGCAATTGGCAGAAAATTTCCTACAGTTGAAAAGATATGTTTGATTGCTTAATGGCTAATGTTTAACAAGGACAGATACATTCTTTAGGTATTCATGGAGTATGAGTCTTCTCACTAAGGTTTAAAAATCTGTCTAGAAAATGTTTTTACTAATGTTAGGTATTATTGCCGAATCTTTTTCCAAAAGGAAGAATCCTTTAGAAATTAATGGAAACAGACACTTGATCAGGTTTAAGTCTTACATATTTGTTTCTACAGTGATTTTATCAGCTGTGGTTTCTAAATAACTACAAGAGACAAACTGAGTCTAACAACAGTTCTTGTCCATCCTTAACTCAGTCTTGATACCAAAGTGTAACTACCATTCCTAGAAAAACCATTTTTCTTCCATTGTAGTACAACTGCAATGCCTTGCTGGACCATTCAGTTCAGTAAAATGTTATTAATACTCTGTATTTACTTTAAAAGATAAGCAGTGTCAAAATTAAGGTTTTATAGCAATAATTAAATTGCTAACACTCAAGCCTAAATTCTGATTGACTTGACATAAGAGGATATACAATAAAAGACAGAGACTTAAAAGCCCTCTTAAATAAAAGAAGTGTAAAATCTAAATGCAAATAACAACATCTTTACAATTAATCCCATCTTTTTAAAACCCAAGTTTCAATAGCTGTACATTCTGACACATCAGGTTTTGTTGTCCTGTATGGCTCAGCTAAGCTTGTTAAGGAAGCCATTCTCTTTCTAATCTTTCACATAACTTTACGTGGTATTTAAAGAATAATACATCCATTTACATTTCCAGGTTAAAGAAATTATTTAGCAAATATGTGATAGGTTGCAAATGCAATTTTTCAAGAAATGAAAAGCAGAGAGTACAAATTATATGCCATGCTACTAATTAGAGACAGATATGTAATCACTTACTAATGGAACAACATTTTGTGCCAACCTTATTCATACTTCCTTCCAACTGCTGGACTCCTTGTGCCAGATATATTTCAATTTTCTTCAGGAGAGAGAGATACTAACATGTTTTCCATCCTGTTTTTAAACCCAGAAGTCTAGTGCAAACTGAACTTTCTTGACATTACAGGAATTCTATCAGTTTTAACAGCTTGAGGCCTTTTTATTACAAACATGTACACTTCCCTGCAGGGTTCTGGAAATCTCACAATTACATTCATTAAAAATGTCCATGATTATAGCCAAATGTATGCTTTGTAAATTTACCTTTACCGTTTTCTTTCAACAATTATTCTGAGCATAATTTTCTATTAAATTCCACAAAATACCTACTTATTCATCCACAATGTCAGTTTGATATGAATTTTGACAAAACTACTAGAAGAGAAAAATACCAGAGCACATTTACTGTCAAATTTGTCAGTACCAGGCTTAATGTCTATGGTATGACTCACTGAGACTCAAAAAAATAAGCATGTATGTCCACGAAAACAAGTATAAAAAGGTCATATTTCAGCAGCAGTCCAAAATTTAGAAGCAGCTTTTACATTAGCACCAAGAAGATCTCTAGGTACATAATTTTGGGTCCCTGGTCATACCTAGGAGTCCCTTTATTTGACAAGCTGAGCATCCTTCTCTCACCAAAACCCTGCTGTGATCCAGAGAGTCTACCAACACTGGTCTATCTCACGTCATAAATACGCTCAGATCACACTTGCTGAATGCTGACTTCATCGACTTGGGCACACAATGACCACCATTTCTTTCTCGGAAAGAAAAAGCAGGAAAGGTCAGAATTTGTGTGATCATCCTTGTCTTTCCGTCTTATTGTCAGCCTCAATCTAGAACAGAGATTTGCACACTGCTTGTCCTGCTTCCCATGAAATTTCACTTAACATCATCTTGAAGAAAAGATACGAAGTGGAAATGAGAATGAAACTCTGATCAGACCAGTCAGAGAATCTGATCAATCCACTAACCAATTTCTGACAAAATGCTCTCATTGATGTGATTGCAAGATATAGAGCCTAAAAACTGTGACCTAGGAGAATAAAAGGAAAAAAATACAAAACTGTACAAATGAACCTCATAGTTCATGTCAAGGTTAAAGCATACCATATGTTCCTAGAAATATGCAGACCCAACAGGGAGGTGTAGGGATGTATAAATAAAATCCAGTACAATATGTAGACAACCTTTGGACCTGAATTTACACTATTATTTGTTAAATGATAGTCCTCTAAAAGTGATTTTGTTTTCTATTGTTTCATTCCGTTATACTGAAAGAGTAATGTTGTAATAATTATTGTTGTAGGGCATAAGATTAACATTGCATTTATCTCAGAGATGTGATTTCTGATGTATTATTTTACCAGATATCTTTAAAAAAAGAAATCTTACTGCATTTCTGTATCTGTTTAGGTTTATGTGACAAAGGAGTTCTATGCCTAGATTCTTAGGATAATTCACATATGAAAATTCATTAGAAATTCAACTTTTGAATTAGAATGAAAATAATCAAGTAACTCAGTTTTGATGTTGCTATTGTTATCATTATTACTTAAACCCTTCAGTCTTGTGATGCCAATTACTATTGTAACGTCATTTTTAAATAAGTTTTACTATTGCTTAGAATTGTTTATTGTTTACTCTTTCTTAAAAGTAAGATTATGTAAGTGAAAGACATAAACATTTAACTAGATTGATCTATTTCCCATTGAGTACTTTTCTATTTCCATTTAAATTCAAAAAATAGGCAAAAGAGAGGGGTGAAAAAGGTGTGAAGCCCAAAATAGCAGCTTTGAGTCATCTACAGATTGTCTGAAATAATTCAGAAAGGTGCTTGTTAGAGAATGAGCTATTTTCCTTAGGGCTGTGGGGGTGAATTCTAGAAGAGAAAAAACTACGCTAAACAGGTTGTGAAGATCAAGGAGGAAAAAACACACAATTTTTGGGAAGAGTAGGACAGCAGAGAGTTACCTCAGGAAAGTCTGAGCTAATAGCATCTAAGAGCAACCTGCCAGTGTCTATATACAGAGGTCACTGAAAGGATGAAGCCAGGTTCTTCACAGTGGTGTGTAGTTGGATGACAAGGGACAATGGCATAAAAAGAAACAAGAGGAGGTCCATACCAGGTATATGGAAACACATTTTGACTATGAGGACAGTCAAGCAGTGGATGAAGTTTCCCAAGGAAGATGTGCCGTCCATGCCTGGAGGTTCTCATCTCAAGACTTGATTATTGTATAAAGCCCTAAGCAACCCATTTTGCCCTAAGAGCTGACCCTGCCTTGAGAATGAGGTTGGACAGATTTTCCAACCTGAACAATTCTGTGATTCTAAAATAGTTCAAAGAGCTTTTTAAAAGGTTCTGGGGACTGGAGACAGGGACAACTGCTCCTAATATCTTACCTATTTCTTCCCTGTAACCTGCTTAAAATCAAAATGTCTGTTTTGTTTAGATATAGCAAACTGAATGATAAAGTTGATGTATTTTGAGAAACAGTCTGACAGCCACTTTTGAGAAGAATGTTACCTTCTCCTCCGAGGCAGGTAACAGTAACATGAATGACAATGTTTAGTGATCTCGGGTAAGAAAGATCTGCTCTCAGAGGTTCTCTTGAGAATCTAAAAGCAGATAGTTAATTCAGCTGATGTTAACAGGTTTTGTCAGAATTTGGCATGGTAAAACAGCGTTGCTTAAACAGACCTACTCCTGTAATAGTTATTCAGTTAAATTGGCTTTTCTCCCTTTGGTTATTTCAGAACACACAGCCGACAGATGCATGTGGTGCAGTGTACTCTGACTCCTGACCTATTTACTGATGTGTTTCTGGGATGGATGACCCATACCAGAGACTCCCTGGGTCATCTGTTAAAAAAGCTGTTACACAAAGAAAAAGATGACAATCAGCAGAGTAGGTGTTAATTTGGAAGTTGGGTACTGACAAAAATGGAAGGATATATTTTCCCGGGCTTCAGCTGCTTAAATGGAGGCTATTCCCTTGAAGTTCTACAGAAAGACTTGAAATATGGAGTGCTACTGCTTGACATACTGAATTCCCTACTTCCTCATTGATTTTCTAACACAACCTTAATGCTGTGTTAGCATCATTCCTCTGTTCATTCCATCTGCTCTGAGGTCTCCCCCGCTGTTTCCTAGGAGATATATTGCCACGATGCCTGCATCTGTAAGTCAGTGGCAGATATGGGGCAAGAGCCACGTGGTTAGAGGCAGCATGCAGCATTAGTATCACCTGAACAGTTGCAGGTTTCTCAGGGGATCCCACCACCCACAGTCTCTCAAAACCTGAGGGAGCTCTAGCTTTGCAGTCAGCTACTTCAGAGTGCTATGGCAATGGGATGCTTGGCTTCTCAGCTTCTTTCCACTTCTACTTGTTTCTTTTAACCTAACACCTCTATTAAAAAAATACCAAGAGGCGGTTATTTCTGTCCAGTCAGTCTATTTAGCGAACATTCTAATCTTATTATCTACACATTTTTATGGGGTTTGGCTTGTTTAGAATGTTAAGCTACTGACATTTTATGTTATGGTGATCAGGACAGGCCTTTTTCATATCCTTTAAGGTATGGTCTAAGAGACGAATTTCAAAATATAATAGCAAGCATAATAAACTGAATATTGCAATTAAACATGGATGACACAGAATATCAGGGTAACTAAATCTTGCATTAACATCTTCCCTGTTCTTTCCATGGTAGGCACACAGAAATCTGACCATGGCTAACAAAATGTACTGAGTCATACGGCATTTTAAAAAAAATATTTAAAAAATATTTAAAAATATGACACTTTCTCACCAGTGACCCAAACTTCAGTGATGAACCCTTAATTATGGCCAGAATCAGATTATATAGCAAATAATTAACTTTTTCTCATATGTATAAGGAATTCTACTGTTTATTTCAAATTGTATTTATCTTGGTTTACTTCACAGGAAAAATAGACATACAGGAATTGTTTATATAAAAAATCAAATGTGTTTTTGTTCAGGCAAAACTGTGAAAAAAAATAGGATATTTTCTGAATGTATACAAAAGGAAAGAGAATTTATGAAAAGAAATCCACATAATATTATTCAATAACTTATGGGGGGTAGAGAATCTATTCATTAAATGGGATCAGAAGCATAGTAAAAGTTTACAGCTTGAGCGTTAAAGGTCCACATGTAGAAGAAATACAGCCATTTTTCTTGATGGCAAGAAGAACATTAGGAAACATAATATAGCAAGAGTTATGATACAGTGAAAGCTACAAATCACTGATAGATACTCCCTAAAAATACCTGTCAGTCTCTTCAAAGTAAATATGCAATGCTTTTGTAGATGTTAGGGACATCTCACAGGATTTGTGAAATAACAGATATTTGAGCAATTAGGTTATAAATGAGAAGTTTTACCCTTCCTTACTTCAGGAGACTTAATTTCAGAGTTAAAACTAAATTCAGTTGTTAAAGTGTAGCAATTGTAAATTGTCAAGTTTAAATATGATTATGTGGCTAACATTTAACAGTGGAAAGAAAATGAGACAGAAAGAAATACTGAAGGAAATTAATATGCTTCTCATGCACAATATAACACCAACTATGTTTAAAGAAGATACATAATTAATTTCATAATATTTTTGTAATTTCAGCCTTCAGTGACCTGTATTTCAAAACAGGATCTGACAAAACAGAAATCTTTTACACAGTCTGAAACATTAAGAAAGCTTTGAATAAAGTTCTGTGTTTTGAAAGGTTTGGGGAAACATGATGAAAAAAGCAGAACATTTCTCAGCTGTGTCCTTCAACAAAATGCACAACATGTTTTGCTATGAAGGAACAAAGGGGCAAAGCTTTTCTGTTGACAAAAGGCTTTTTGCTATCCCAATCCAAATCTTACAAGAGAAACCCTACTCCTCTCCATGACTTCCATCATGAACTACTCTAAAACAAGCTGAAAAGACCCTTGACCTAGACCTCTGTTCTACTGTTGGTATCCTCAGGTTATTAAAACTGGACAAAAAATCACTTTTAAATGGGTAATATGAGAAATGGAAAATCCATTGCAGTTTGAAAGAATGTAAATTCCTTCTACATGGCCTCAGTAAATATTTTGTCCATTTCTGCCCATGGAAGGACATTTTTTACTGAAAAAAATCCAGAACTTAGTTGAACCAAAGAGAATGCAACATTCAAACTCACTTAGGTTTCATTAAAAGAAGCTTCTGCAAAACCAGCGATGATATACTCAGCTGCCAAAGAGCAGAGCTAAACCTAACATTCTAGAATATAGATGATTTATTTAAACCAGAAAGAAAATAACAAAACACCTGCACTTATCTAGACCAATACATCCTATTTTTTCCTTTGTCATAGATGTCAACGAGTGTAATAAAATTTCTTGGAGATTGAATACCATTGAAGCCAATAAAAGTAGTTGGTGAGGTGTTTAATACAGATAAAGGAAACCACAAACTGCAAAAAAATCAACAATATGCTGTTTGCTATGAATACATCTATGGTATGCTTAATTTACATACTGTTCAACTTTAAACTGGAATTCAACTTTGATGGCATTTATGAGGACCTACTCAAAAAGGAAATACACACAAATATAGAGCTACAGACAATTTAAACTCAGAACAAAACTAAGGCATAGAAGAAAGGGATATGCTTCAGTACTGTGGATATTAACAACATCATGTGGACGTTAACTAGGTGCCCCAATAATATAAGAATAGTATAAACAGAAGAATGAGAATGGAACAGAGTAAACAAACTCAAACTTGGCATATTATGTTTGTCAAACGTTCTCCAATACATTAAAAAAAAAAGAGCTCATCTTCTTGCCATAAAATACTACTTCAGCCTTTACTCATCAAACAATTTTTGCTGACTTGAATATTATATTGTCGCAATAAAACATTCCCAAGATTTCTCCCAAAATTTTCAAACACTAAAACTCATATGGTTTCACTTCTAGTAAATAATAAAATATCAGAAACAAATCTAAAACATGCTTAATCTTAAATCACACATCAGGACCTGATTTTCTTTCTAAAGTTTCCATTTATGGATTCAATTTTCCAGCTCAGCAAAATGAAAATATAATTTTTCCGACAGTTGCCAGTACTGCAATCTAGATGACTAAAAATCAAACATTGGCTTTTTGGGGTCATAAATGATCTTGAAAATGAAAAAAAATCAGAACTTGAATTCAAACACATCTGATGCCTCAACACATCCCTACTTACAAACACTGTGAAGTCGTACCCACATCTGATTGCTTTAATTTGAATAAAATTTCACTAAACAGTGGTGTTAGTTGGCCATTTTTGTTGATGGTGCATTTACAGGCTAGCCTCTTGGAGCTACAATATATTCATGTATCAGTCAACATTGTGATAAGAACAGTTGCAGTTTGTAACAAGGAATGTCTTGCAAGATATAAAAAATGCATTTGGCCTTTGCTCCATTAGAGGTGCTCTCTGGCTAGAAGTTGCTGGTTGGTAGATGTATCAAAAGCAAGATATGGACTCAAAAAGAAGACAAATGTAGCAAGAAGGGTTATTTTACAGCAATTTTTCCGACTGCATATTAAAAATATAAACTTTGTGATGTGTTTTTTTGTGCCAATTATTTCCTTTGACATTTACATTTCTGGATCTGTTGGTCTCAGAAATATGCCAGTGAAACATCTCTGTATTTTGAGACGGTCAGGAAGCAGAAGTGAGGGAGCTCAAAGAGATTAAGATTAATAGAAAGGAACTGGATTAAGGGCGTGTTTTAGTTCAGAGTTCCCTGAGTCAAGCATCAGAGAAAGCCTGCCAACATACCTAGGAAGGGTGTTATCCAACAGAGTTGTTCTGATGCCCTCAAACTCTGAGTCTACAGTGGCATTGTACTCAGAAACTTGCAGCTACTGAACCATATCTATTCTTGAAATGCATAATAAAATAGTATATGTGACTATGTATATTAGTGCTGAAATTCTAGAGAGGATTAATCTTCTGTACTCTGGTACTCTGAAGTTGTTAGCGCATTGCTTTCTTCCCTCCTGAATAAAATCTGTGAGAGTTACACGTGTTTCTTCTGTAAATTCATATTTTGTTTATTTGTACCTCTACACACTTGCAAACTTTAAAAGCATATTATTATCTTGACTTCAATAATTTTGTTACTGTATGTGCTGGAAATGACTATGCTTGGTTTGGATATGTTTTACGAAGTACAGCTATGTGACTTGCATTGAATTTATGAGACTTCTGGCAGATAAACTGCTAAGCACTTATCTGGAAAGAAGTAATGATCAATTAGAGGTGTGTTGTAGAAATATCAGTTACCCTTATAGCAGATGTTGAACATTTTTTTTGTTTGATGACCAGTGCATTAGGTAGTTTAACACAGTGGGAAAGAGAACTACTTTACAAGCACTTGCTTACCCCAAAACTTAAGAGCATTCTATTGCACACTGCCCAGTTAACCAACTACACTCTATTTTCTATTCCAAGCAATCCTGTGGTTATGGTCACTTTTAAGCAACCACTTATTGCTGCTTGTGAAAGCTGCCTAGCATCACTAGGCATTGGGTGATTCCTCAAAACACTGGCAAGCCTGCTGTTCTACAGGAGAGACACAAACGGCAATGATGCTCAGAGAACAGATTATTAATAAATCAGCAATACCTCACTAACTAAGCTATGCAGGGTTATTACTTTCCTACAGCTACATCAGTCAGAGATCTAACAGTTCTATGGCTTGTTATGATGTCTGTTTCTGCACATTCTCAAGAATCGTATTCTAACTTCTAAGCAATTTCTACTTGCCTTTCGAGTACCAGTGTGTTAATAAAAAGACAAAAACACTGTAGCACAATCCTATTACAACTATTATAATGAGCCAGAATTTGTGCTTTTGATGTTGAGCCTTTGAACTTTTTTGCTTTGAAATTTAGTTATAAAACACACAAGTCTACCACAGAGAACACAGCTTATCTAGAGGGAACAATACCAAAAGGGATTTTTGGAAGGGAAAAAAAGACTATGAAAGACGGTAAATATTTTCCCTTGTCTCTTAATATTTTACCAAAACCACCAAGTCCTATGAGTATAGGACTAAATGGATACAATTATTTTAAGCTAAAAACAAATAAAACAATGATATTAATCTTCAAGGGCAATTTTAATACAATCCATCTCATACCTTGTTATGTGTCTGAGTTTGTCCGACCAGGATAAGGATATTTGATGAGATAATTGACAGGCAGAAATTGATTAGAATTATGGACCTCTCAGATCTGATGTACCTGTTCAAAAAAAACAAAGAGAGGGTACAACTTTTCTAAAAGGAAAACAACTAGTAAGCCACACAAAGCTTTGATTTAGTTCTTGCATTAAATACTGGAAGTACTCTGAAAGAGAGGTGCTCTCTTTCACGTGCTCAGAAACAGTATTAAAGAGCTATCATAATACAAACATGAGAAATATGATATTTTGATAGATATTCCACAATCTCCTCTTATAAATTTCCTCTTATCTAGATATATTCTTAAAATAATCTACTAATGATTCCTTTGAAAACCACTGGTAACACTGTTCCAACACCATACTGATAATGATGGGCTTACACGCATTCATGTCAGGAACTTCTTATGCTCGCTGCTTGTCCCTGGGAATATCCACAGCTGGCACAGACCACTCATAATTACTAACTTCAGCAAAAACATGGTGATTTACATAAACAGGAGATTTGGTCTATGATGCATAAATACATGCAGGTTAACAGATGATACTATGGCAGTGAACTTTGAAACACATTATTGGGATAAGGATAACAATATTCTTGATGTTCCAATAGTACTGACATCTTCATAAGACTGAATGCCAAAAAATAGCCAAATGTGTACAGAAAGATTAAACTATAGCAGTGAACATCACAATCTCCCTTGCAAACTTATCATATTCATTCTACAAATATGTTTAAGATGAAAAAGTCAAATAGTCTTATCACATATTTCCTTTCAAGGTGCATGTGTTCTCATTTTTCTGTATACAGCCTTTTATACAGCCTTTCATATGCTACAGGACAGAAAGAAAATTATTGTGGTTACAAGTGAAGCACCTTTCTGACCTGATTTTTAGAGCTGTTAACAGTAAAGGTTGACTACTAAAATGAATGAAAGTTAGGGGTGCTCAGCTCCTCTGAAGACCATGCCATATCTTTATATATTCTATGACCTATACTATATGCTTCTCACTGGAGTTCAGTTAATATTGTTGTCTTCTCCTGAGCTGTACACCCATAGCTGACTCTGAGGCAGTAATAAAAAAGGCTGTTGAACCCACTAGAAATGCTGAGTTTTGGACATGAAAATAATCGTAGTCTTTTTTGCTTGCATATCAAGAGATACAGCACTATGTTTTTTTAGTTAGACAGAGCAAGCCTGATACCACAATCCACATTCTTCCTTAAAATATAGCAATATTCTTAAGGCTAGTTCTATGTATTTGCAAACAAATACAAAAAAGTCCAGTGCCTTTGTTCACACAGACAGCATGCTGCTACTTTCCAGCTTGTTAACTATTGATTCACCTGGGCCAATTCCCAACACCGAGTGTCTATGGACTACAAGGGACCTTAGTGATTGAATAAACACAGTGCAAGCAGGAGCTCACAGCATTGACTTAAGCCATAACACATAACATTTATTCTCCACTTAGAAGTTCACAGAATCATAGAATCGCTTGGGTTGGAAGGGAACTTAAAATCATCCAGTTACAACCCCCTGCCATGGGCAGAGATACCTTCCACTGTACCAGGTTGCTCAAAACCCCATCCAAACTGGCCTTGAACATTTCCAGGGATGCGGCACCCACAACTTCTATGGACAACCTGTTCCAGTGCCTCACTACCCTCAAAGTAAAGAATTTCTTCCTTGTATCTAATTTAAGTAATGGAGTAGACCAGCCCCACTGAGCATGACAGTATTTCTATCCAAGTGCTAAATATATCAGAGAGTGCAAAAATAACACTATAACTCTTCAGATGGGAATTATATCCTGAAATACTCTCATTCTTAGTTTTGACAGACAAGAACTGATAACTTTAGTAGTCTTTTATCATAACTTACGTAACTAGATATTCTTAATAATTATATATATTTCTAATCCTGTGAGTCTCTGTGGTACATAAGAGTTATAGAGAAATGGGTGTAAAATTATCAAGCTATTTCTAAAAGTAAAATTCTATTGGTTGATTTTATTACTCCAATATTTATTGTTTCATCCCCTTGTTTCTTATTACTTTCATAAGAACCTATTTTTCTTCAATTATTTTAAAAAGTTACATGAGAATCCATGTTCACTTTTTAAAAATATTTATCACTTTGCATGACTTTTCATCTTACTTTTGTTTCTTCTGCACTTAGACATCATGCTATTTCTCATTACTTCTCAAATTAATTTAGTCCGTAAGTATTTATTGCACTTTTAATTCAATATCATATTTTAACATTGTAAACTCAACACAGAAAGAAAATCTATCACTGGAATGTACCACTACACTATTGAAGACTATTTAATTTTGTGGTCTTTATTCAAACTTGTAACTGATGTGAATAAACTCAAAACCACTTGACTGAACCTCTCTAAATGTGCCACTTTGATCTGCTTATTTTATCTTGTATAAGTTTTGTTTAAGAATGTAAATGGGAGAAAAGCAGTTAAAGGTATAGGCCAGAAGCCTCACATGAAACAAATCATACATAAGAATCCTGTTTTCATTTAGAAGTCTGAATACCCCACCAAAAGAGTGATACCATTCACACCAAAGAGGAGAAAGAGAAGAGTGGGCTATACCATCAGCAGCAGGCCAAGACAGTAAAACTGATCAATCACATCACCAAATTTAGGCATCAAAGCATGCACTACATTTTCCTCTTTTTTTTTTTTAACTTTCCAAACAAAAAATGTGGGATCTAATGCTCTCTTTAAGGTGCAATTAAAATAAATATAACAGCGTATTTACACTGAGATTTCTCAACCCATTACATACCTCCATAACGCTGCATAGACAATGGCTAGAGTGATCAAGGCTAAGCAGGAAAGACCACTGCCTACTATTAAGGTCACTGAGGGTGTACCAGATGATTCCATGATCTGTAAGTTACAACAGACAACCATGAAGAAAAAACATCCTCCAGCAATTAAACCAAGAAGTCAAACAGAAAAAAAACAGCAAAAAAGCAAAATTAAAAGCAGACAAACTGTCACAGATGGTTTCAGCAATATTGCTTATGAAGAAAAAATCAACTTAATTCCAAAACTGATCCCTACATAACTCTGAGATCTGCTTAATACATTCCTCAGAGGCCTCAGAGCTTTAAAATGCCTTGCAATACCTGCACAATACTTTGAAAAATAAACTACTAATATTACAATGTAGCAGGAGACTACGATGTTAGCACAAGTCTAAATGACTCTTCAGTTAACATTAATTAAAATATGTATTTCTCTTCAGAAGTAGCAATATTTAGAACTGTGCATTAAACAAATAGCTTGGTTTCACCCTAATATATTAAAGATCATCCAGTAATTTGTCCCAGAATTTGATTCATGCTTGTTGCAGAATGACCAAACTTTCTGACTTTTAATAACTTTGACTTCAATCCACTATTCTCACATGCCTAATTTCCTTGGGCCTGTGATTGCCTAGAAGGAATGGCAGGATATCTATGGCAACAGTATCATAAGCCTTCTTAAAAAAACCTACAAATCCAGAATTATTTCATTTTTACTCTGTGTATTGATAAAAAATGAAAATAAATGAATGACCTTGAAAACAAACTAGCTTTCCCTGCTGTAAGGGAAACTATTATCCTCAGATATCAGGTCAGTTTTTTCCTCTGTACGTATATGTGCTCATGTTCTGAAACAGACATGGGCTTTGCTAATACATGTGGGAAAAATTTAGATCTAAAAGTTTTAAAGGATATCATGCCTGGTTTACCAAAATGTTTTTTAAGCTTCAGGATGTATTGTAAATTACATTTATTAAGATATCTTTTGTCACCCAAATAGAATATTAGACAGATGTACTTTTAGGCCAGATCTCAGGCAGAAAGCTGTATTTTATTTCAACCACTTTTTTTCCAAATGGATTTACTTTGCTATTAAAAAGAGTCTGTTTGTATATTTTCAAAACCAGGAAAATGAAATCATGCTTTAGCAGGATAACTTCATAAATATTTGCTTTTCAGTTATTTTTGCATTCAATAATATTGGGAGTGTCTGCTTATACACTTAATGCCCCCTCTTTCTCATGAAAACTTGATTATTTTTCTTACATCATATCAACAGACTACATAGAAAATCTGTGCTGAAAATGTTCAATGCAGATCTGCAATCTGTTTAACTACAGTATCTAGGGTTTTCCTACCAAGAGCAATAATAGAGACCTGTACCTTCCCTTAATTGTTCAATACAAAAGTTTTCTACACATTTGCACCACAATTACTAGGCTTTCTCTAAAAAAAAATTATAGAGTTCAGGAGCATGCATATTTCACTGGGATTTAGGTATATCACAGAATCTGGAATTCATTTATCTGAGACACTGTAGACACCAGGAGACTAACATTTGACTACCAGCAATATTAAACAATTCCTCAATGCAACGTCTGCAATATACCTGAGAGGAAAGCTGGACCAGCTCCCCCCTCCCCCCGCAGTCCCCCCCGCATTCCCTTTTGCATTAAAACTGGATTTTTCTCCCCTCTTTGTTACTTACTATTTCTCTAGGTTGCTGAGCCAAAATGGCGAAGGTAGAGAGACGATCACATAAGCATTTCGTATGGGATGCATCGGTAAGCACAGTTTTACATCCCTGGGTGGACCAGGTTCCCAAAGAGTCGTTCCTGCAAAGGAGAGAGAGAGGAGGGGGTGGGGGAAATGGGGCTAATTACTCCTGACGGCCGGTTCCGTGAGGAGACAATGCAGCGGGACCGCGAGGAGCGCGCCGCGGAGTTCCCGGACAGCGGCGGGGACTTGTTGTGGGGCAGGGCGGGCGCGGGCGCGGAGCTGTCCGGGCGGCGGTGCTGAGCGTCCGGGCGCTGCTGTGCGGAGCCCCGCCAGCCGCGGCAGCAGCCGCCCCCTGCGCTGCCAGCCACCTCCGAGCCTCACCAGAGCACTGCGAAAAACTCATCGGGGGAAGAGGGGGNGTGTGGCTAGGTTAAAAGCATGTGGTTCTCAAACGTCTGTCTGGGTTATGCCAGTTGGACCGGGAGATGCCGGATCTTCTGTTCTGACTGCTATTTTTGCTNTTTTTTTTTTTTTTTTCTTTTCGTACCGGCTCTGTTTCTGGCCTTTTGTGAGAAATGTGATGTTCGGTAGTTGCAGTGTCTTTTTTGGTCCCTTTCTTTTTCCACTCCCCACCCCCCCTNGTTGTTTTTAGCTAGCAGCCTTAGAAATTTCACCCTGGAAACGGCAGCATCAGATGCCTCCAACTCCTGCCTTAGCTCCAGCAGAGGGGTGGATTTCAGTACAGCAGCACACATCACCAAAGAGACACATGAGTTCGCCCTCCAGACATCACTCAGTCAACTCGCCTTTCCATGGCTCCCTCCCCCTTCTCGGTTCTTTTTCTTGGGGTGGCAGCACCAAGCTAACCCCAAGCCAAAGATATCGTTTGCTGGCACCTTTCGCCAACCACCCCTAAACAAAACAAGATGATTAACACAGCCCCTGAATTCAATTAGACATTCAATATGCTAATGCGAGGTCTGAAACCCACCCTAGCAGAACAATAAAAATGGTATCAACCCACGTTTTCTTTGTGCAAGCAAGGAGAAGGAGAGGGAGAGACAAAAAATCATCTCTCCGTTTTCCTGAACTGCAGTGTGGGATGGGGGGGGAATTTTCTACAGGAAAAAGGGGTTGGTTTCAACTAAAGCAAACATATTATCTTTACATGTGTTATATTCAGAGAACAACTGGGTTTCTTTCATCTTTTTTCCTCTCCTTTCATGTCCAAGGAGCAACTGCAGTGACTCTGCTGCCAGCAGCAGCATGTGTGCTGTCAATTCCTGTCCATTTCACCTCAGGTCACTAAATGACTTTAAAAAAAAGAAAAATAAAGGTCGAAGAAACAAGGTGGGGGAATAATAATTTCCAGTCCCTGTGACCACACTTATTTCACCTCTTCTGCCTTGACAACACACCTCTGTAAGTGTTTCTATATGCCAGGGCCCTCATGCAAAGGCAATTTGTTATCCCAAGCCTGGTCTCAGAGTGCAGTTCACCCCAGGCCACCTCAGCATTTTGTGCCACTAGTTTCTGAACACACCAGATGTAACCCTCACACACTATTGTCTTCGAAACAGAATCCTGTAATAAACAAAACAAACAGCGACCGAGGGAAACAATTGAGAGAAAATGACCAATTCTTCAAGCCACTATAGCAGTTTATTAGCTTTCCCTCACAAATTGTGTCTTTCAGAGAACCACATGCTAAATCAACATCCACTTTGAAAAATATAGTAAAATATTTTAAACTCAGAAGCCTTATCTTCTGGATAATTTATACAATTTATTTTATTAGCTTTCTTGTCTCTTCTCTTATTGCGACACACAGTTAAGGCTAAATGAAATGCATTTATCTTTGCTGATTAAATATTAAGGATTGATAGCTTAAAAGAAATTGACATATTTAAAAACAAAAGGATGGTAGTGTTCATCCTGAGAATAAGATTTAATAAATTGAATTCACCCTATGCTGAAAAGCATTGGGTGCACAATAGATCCAGTTAGCACTAAATCCTTGCAGATGGTGTCCAATGCACAAGAGTTAAACAACTTCTAATTATAAAATCACAGACACCAGTTTAGTTTAAAACAAAGCATCTGTTAAAATTATAATTATATTTAAAATACTACAAATCATGGGCAGTCCAGCGGGTTTAGACTGGCTCCTTCAGTTCTTCAACTCACTTGCACAAATACACCTTTCCAGTCATAGAGTAGCTGAGCCACAAATACACTACATATTTAGCAAAACTTTTTCAATACTACAGAAAATTTTGTAGAATTTCCAAAAGCAATCTGAAATGAACAAAGCAGTCTAACTGGATTCCAAAAGAAGACATCATGGCAGGAGCAGAGTCAGTCTAATATGGACACTTTTTACATTTTATTGTTCATTTTTTCAGTGATACACTTCAATTTCTTGCTTAACAGCATTATGTTTTTATATGTTGCAGATGAAAATTCTTTAAATAAGTTCCTTCTCTCTCTTCTAATCAGTGCAGTTAAAAAGAAAAAAAAAAGCCTAATTAATAAACGTATTTGTGGTCTGTTGAAATTACAGTTAATAGAAGCTGCATCGAATGCTACACTAAGTCCATGAAGCAGACTGAGTAATGAACAGGACCAGAAGAAAAGTGTAACTGCAGTTTGTTGCATGAGGCTTATGCCAGCAGAACAGCAAACGCATGATTACTAATTCCCTCAGAGATGCTTCTAATTTTGACTTGTTGACAGAAAGTAACAATATGGTTTTAGGTATAAAGTAAACAAGGAATGGAAATACGGAATTAAAATGGATATATTGCATTTAGTACATCTCAATGCAACACTTCTTATGAAGTCCTCCATCTGTGATCTGTCTCTTGTAATGCAACTCTTCTGGTCTAATCAGAACCTATCTCGTACTTAGAAGTTTCCTTCCTTTATGGTGTGATTTTCTTTGACTATATGTCTAACATTTAGGGTTATCATATGAATATGCAAAAGGGCACCTATTATTCCTGTGGATCCTTGTTATGCAGAAAGCTATAAAGAAGTGACAGGTACTATTAACACATGTTCTATTTATATCAAGGGAAACTATTGAATTGAAAATATGTAGCAAATACAGATGTAGGTTCATGCCCATTATTGGCAATTTTTGTACTCTTCTACTGAGCTACAGATGATTTAATCAGCCTGGCAGGATTCCCATGATAGAAGCAAAGGAATTCCCAAGAAGCATAGATTCACCATTGCAGATCTTGTGTCATCCTGCAGTTGAGGCAGGGAAAAAAGCAGAGGAATGAGGGAAGTAGGGGGAAGGTTCTAAGTAGGATGCAATTTGGGCCTACAGATCTATGGCTAATACAGCATATGCACCAAGAACACCCTGAGCTCCAATAGTTATCTCTAAGTGTGCCCTTCCATGAGTAGTCCTACAGCTAGTGGAATGTTGGAGTGTCTTTCAGTACTCTTTCAGAGTTTAAGGTGAACTTCCTAGTCCTATGCAAGAAAAATGATGGCCAAATGATGTACAGAAAGTTATTCGAATCGTGTATTATATAGAAGGAAAAAATGCAAATGTGGCTTATAAGACAAGACCATATTTGTAAAACAAAAAATTCACTCATGACACAATTGCCTATCTGACAAACACTGACAATCAGGCCACATTTGATATTCTAGCAATTGTTTCCCTTATTTTGCAGTATTTGTCTTGGTCTCATGACATGGTTAACCACTTACCATTGATTTTTTTTTTTATAATTAATAGTATACATCTCTTACTAATTGCATTGGTTTGTTTACTTTAACTTCCTGATACATAAAAATCAGTTTTGACTTTGTTAGCAAACACACTCACTTAATAAAGGACTTCACCTCATACCGTACACTGTCTACTTTATTAGTTTATTTTGAAAAAATGTTTTTGAAACGAAAGATTTAAACTTTTTTTATGGGGATTCTGTGAGACAAAGGAAGCTAACAACACCTAAGCAAACACTTTTTCCCAGGCTAGCAACTAGTGATCCAAGTAGTTGCCTGGGTTTTGATCACAAACAAAGGGCTGACATCTCGCTATACATCTATGATGGTAGCCTACTTGAATAATTTCTTTGCTGATTGATAACTGTGGTTAAACTAGGATAAGAAAGCTTTTTGACCATTAAGTTATATTTCTTAAATAACAGCAAGAATCTGTTACTTAAGTATTTAATTACAGCTTTGTAGAAAAAACTAGGCAAGTTAAGAAATTATAATATTTTTTCTGCTGAGATTATTTTAACTCTTCTTAATTCTTGTGTATGTACATTGCTGTTCAACTAGGTGCTATTTTTTCTTTAGAACAGACTTTGGTGTTTCAACTCCATTCTCAGCCAAGAATGACATATAATGATAAGCACACAGAAAACGCAGACATAAATTTTTTTTAGCCTAGCACAAGGCAAGAAAGAAGCTCATGGCCCTTATGAATAGCAGGTTATATGTATATATCACTGTGCCTGTTCAGATGTGCTAGCTGGCACAGCAGTGAAGATAAAGTCCTTCCAACACCTGCTTGCTTCTTTACAGCTGGACCTAAAATCCCAGGGAAGTCATAGGGAAGGCTGAGCTGCAGGACTCTCCTTTCAGTTGTGCATGTTCATACACCTGAGACATGACCTAACTCTTAGCATGCACAATTTATTCTGTGATCAATCTTATTCCTATCAGCAGTACATGGCAACATCTGGTTTATCGCCACAGTTTTTCCTAAAGTAAAAAATAAGTACTATAAAGGAAAAAGAGAAAAAAAAATAGGACAAAGAAAATCTAGAGATGAACACACTTTCCTTAATAATGTCACACATAAAAATTGCAGTTTAAAAAAGTATTTTTTACCCTGAAATTGTTAATACATTTAACATTAGGTCATTATGACTTAGGGCTTTCCTTCTCCTCACATGATTAGAAAAAACAATGCATGAAATTGTGGAAATGAAAACAAATAAAATCAACAAAACCAACTGCCTTATGACTACACGTCTAAAATACTGCAAATGTCCCAAAAAGGATGTCTGCATTTGTGTGGTATCAGAAGAATGAGCTGGGTGATGAATATCTTGCAATTGGATCTCCAACCAGGTTACAGTAGGGAGTTCATTTTCCTAAAGACTAAGGCCACTTTTCCAATTCAGACATTGAATTGTTCATTTGTCCTCAAAGACATACTTGTGAATATCTTTTTTTTTGTCAAAGAAAAGAGAAATCTTTGAAAATTTAATTTTCTCAGTGATCTTTATATTAAAAATAAATCCTATATGACTAATTGTTTTGTAAAAAAAATTTGCATCTGGGCTGGAAACAAAGTTTTATTTTAATATGATTTAAACTAGATGAGATATTAAACCCCAAAGAGCAGGATTTGAAACAGAGCCCTTGTAGTTATAAGCATACATTGTCAGATTAACTTTCTAATAATGCACAACTTAAAGTTCCATCGGAAAGATCAAAAATTGGCTTGGTTATCTGTTTGACTTCTATAAATAAATGGTTCATCAAAAGGAGAGTTATGGAAGTGAGTATTAATGCACGTGGTAATATTTTATCACTCCCTATATTTCCCTGTCCATACAGTTTAGGGCATGATCTAGCACACCGTATGTTTGAACTGTGCTGTAATCAATAGTTGCCCTTCTATTAGCACACTGCAAGTGTATCAATGTGTAAAATGAAAAGAAATTCTAAATAAACTATATGATAAAACCAGGATGAAACAAATACTAGAAGTTTCCTGCCTCCTACTCCATAGTTCTTGATTAGTGGTCCTCTGTACTACTGCTTCTACACAGACTTATCATTATTTGAGTTATGGGATTCATTCATGTTTTTGAACAACATTGGATAAACCAAAATCCTTCAACTCTATTTCTGTATCTTAACAAGCCTGGTGGATTGCATTTGAAGAAGAATATTTTCCCCCCTTCCTCAAAATTATAGAGAAAATCTCCTAAGAAGATGAGTATCAGTGCATCAAAAAAAAATTGGAGGGAAACCAATCACTTTCCATAGTTTTATCCCTGTCTGACTTTGCAGATGGTCTCACAGAAAGTACAATTGAACTACTGGGCATTCACCCTGTGTACACACTGCCAAAGGATGTTGGTATGTATCTAGAATTTTTGAGAACTATGTCTTCTTTCCTCATGGACCTTCAGAATGACTGGAGCAGACAAGAGGCCCCACTTCCTTTCCAGGTTATCTTGTCCCTTCCTATTTCGTCTAGGAAATCTTGTTGAGTTCTTAGAAACTATGTGAAGCAAAGTTCTTATCGAACTCAACCAGACTTATTGTGTCAAATGGGCAAACCTTACTATTTGTGAATCTGTACTCAGGAAAATGCTTATTGAACTCAATCAGGCTTACAGTGTTTAAACAGTAAACTACATTATTTGCGAATCTGCTCATGAAAGTTCTTATTGACCTTGACCAGATTTATAGTGTTGAACTGGTAAACCACACAATTTGTGAATCTGCAGTTGAGAATGATACCCACAGTACTGGTGCATCTGAGGTTTCATTGAATGGAATCAGACTTACAGTGCTGAATTGGTCATAATCAGAAATTAAGCCTAGCTGCACCCAACCACTTTGATCTCTGAGGACTGGCTGGAAAGAAAAAGGGTTTCTTTTCTGCCAAATTTCTGCACTCTTAATGCAACATACTCATCACAAAATCAGTAAAATCTTTCATGTTCTTTTGTTTAGACTATAAATATGTATGTAGCTTTATGACAAAGTAAGGAAAAATTGTCATGTAGTGCTTTCTTTTTGCAACCTACAAAATCTACTGTAATATTCACATGGACTCCTAGCAAAAAGGAACCTTGTAAATTGTCTATTGCCAGAGGCTGGAAAAGGTTAGGGGCTCAGAAGTTTGTCCTTGAAATTAAGAATGTCAAAGCCTGGATGAGGGTGGTATCTATTGTTAGTATTTCTTCCAAAAGACAAGCAATAAAGCGCAATATCATTAGTTCAAGTTTCAAGGCCAGGATGACCAGCAGGGAGAGGAACAGCTGTGAGACAGAATTGAGGGGAAGAAAAGAGATTTGGCTTCCAACAATGTTACCGTTACAACATCCTATGCTATCCTGCATCATATGGGCAGATATAACTAAAACCAGTACATCTCCAACCTCCTCAGAGCATGCTTTGGATTAGGCTCCAGACATACGACTATAATGTAGGAAAAAGGTTAACCCACAAAATAAGAATGGCAGAAGCAAGTATGTTAAGTGACACTGAGGGCGAGACACTGAAATGACGTTCATTGCTCTGGTGATGCATAAGAGAGCTGAGCTGTCCTTTGGAGCTAGATGTTTACACACTACCTTTCAAAATCTCGAATTAGGTTCACCTCGAAGATGGACAGTGGAGAGTCTCCCTTTTATCTCACAGCTCAATGGTTCTGAGATAGAAGAAGTGAGTTCAATTTCCTGCTGGTTTTGGCAGGTGTTGAATAGATAAAGATTTGCAGCACATGACCTAGCCCCAGACTACAGCATGTTCTGGTGTAAGAGTACCCTCACCCCTTCTAGTTGAAGTAGAATTAAGCATTGGGCCAGAAGGCAAAGCAAAGCATGGACTTTGTAGCCATATTGGGAGGAGACAGGGTGTGGCATCTGCATTCCAGTTCCTGCCCCACTCAGTGTTACTTGCCCTGCAGATTGGTCATTCAAACACCAGCATTACATGTTCTCTGAAGATCTTCAGGTCCTTCAGATATTTGTTCCTTCATATCTTAGCTGCATGACTAAGAGCCCTCATAGTTGTCAGCATCTCCTCCCCTGTATCTTGTGATACCACCTGCTGCTCTTACACAATCCTACTGTGTATCCTACAACTGTTACCCATGGGTTCTCTGAAGAACATGCTGTGGGTTATGGCAATTGGAGATAAATTATTGCCTAGTGTACAATTTTTAAAAAAAGAAGTAAAGACCTTTTTCTGTCTCCTTACACTTTGAAGACAAACTTAAGGCGTATTGAGATAAAAGAAACAACCAATAAAAAATAGGACACAGTTACAAATGTTTATAATTCAAAACAAAAAAAAAAGAAAGAAAATAAAACTGACATTTGCTCTACTGACATGGAGATTATGTCTCCCCTTTTATCCAGCTGTTAGTGTGCAAGATTTCTTAAGAATTCAGTTTATAAATAGTTCTATTTTCTCCATGTTAGGCCTCAGGTTATGTCCTTTTCTTGTGTAAGACACTTGCTTTTTATAACCAGTCCTTTTTTGTAAGTCCTTCCCAGAAGCCTAAACAGATCTAATCTGTTTTTCTTCAAATACATTGATTTCTTTCTTATTTGGGAGATTATCTGACCACCCCTTTTAATTAAAATAAGTATTCTTTTTCTTCCTTAGAGATGTCTCTTCTTTAGATCAGATGTTATCTTCTGTGCCTGACTGGCCAATTAACAACTGCTTCAGTAAGAATAGTCCTTATCTCCCTATTCTTTCTTTGGTGAGTCAGCATGCATCCTGACTGAATCTGCACCAAATCTTTTACTGGTTATCAGGCTGCACATTAAAAACGCATTTGATACAAATAACTCAGTAGGACAAAGGCATGTAGCTTGCTATTGGCTCTTGACTGAGACTGGACACACAGTAATCAGCCAGTTTGAGGTGACAAGGGGTTGTAGGGACTGATGCTTAACATCTCTGGTTAGGTATTTTCTCTTCAGTGAAAACCTTAACTACAGAATGTAAAACAGAGTAGTCTTTACCTTTCAGAGTAGTCTTTTCCTTTCAGATAATAAGAAATAATAGGACTGATGGTGAATAAAGGGAATTAGAGTATCTTCCTTACTCCAAAATGCCCTACAGCCTAAAGATTTCATTCTTATAGTACGGAGATTTCATTCTCACAGCACAGAGATTCATTCCTCTTGAAAAGGTTCTGAATCTTGCAATGATGAGACCTCACCTAGTGTAAGTCTCTCCCATCTTGGGGGAGCTTTCTAACCATTGAACTGTCAGACAAAAAACCTCTTCATACATGTGCTGTCCATGTTTTACATATCAGCCAATCCACGGTTAAGTAAAGGCCACAGTCAAGACCAACAGAGAGATGACCTGCTTAAGTGCCTTGATGAGAGTTCCTGCTAAGGTTCTTCTGAGCATGTTAGAAGAAAGACTTGATGGCCAAAACAGCTTAACATAAAACTGACAAGAACCTCTGGATTTAAGATTCTCCAGAGTTGTACAATGGCTGGAGAGGGGGTCTGGCAAAACCCATTAAGGACTGAGTGGTGGGTATCTCCCTATCTCATATAATAACTGAAACAATTAAAATGCGTCAATGCAACGAATCTGAGCAAGCAGTTGAGATGCAGTGACTTTGCATATGCCCAACTAAGAAAGCTAAACACAAAACTTTTTTATAGTTTTTATGATCTGGTCAAAAACCAAAACTAAACAATCCAGATGTCACTAAGCTGGTAGATGTAAGGTGTATACTGAAAACTCTATAATTCACGGAGCTAACTTCTATATCATTAATGCATCTTTTTTGTCTTAACAATTTTCACTTTTATTTTAAGATGTGGGAATATCACTGTGGTTACAGAATCAAATAAAGTCAAGTACAGATTTAGGAAATTGAGGTTTTCTTGTTAAAAGAAAAAGAAGATGCAAGAAACACCTCCTTAGTGTATATTTTTGACTCTTCTAAGTTAGTCTTAGCCCTGAGGTTCTTGTCTTTTAGTCAGTTTTATTACCTCAGGACTTATTAATGTGTCTGCTCAGCTTCCAAAATCAAAATGGTTAGAATGTAGCCTCTTTGGAGTCGAGCCATGTGAGGTATTGCTCATCTGAATCTTCCTGAGTTTTTATATTTACCAACCAACTGCCCAGAAAGGGAAATTAGAGCGAACCAATTTGTTTTTAATACCACTTCACACCTCTGTAATGGTAGTGTTGCCTAAAAAAAATCCAGCTGATGATGATAATCTCTGGAGATAACACCTAAAGGTGTTTGGCTAGGAGCGTGTGGAAGAAGGACATGTGCATTACACTGCACAAAAGATGAAAGCAGACTCTGGGGAAAGAGTGGGGGTCTGCACTGTGCCACATCTGAACAGTGGGCATTATGTACTAGGGACTGTAGCCACTTAACAGTAAAAGGGCACGTGTTGCAGAGGAGGCCACTGTGGTCCTCAAGGCCCACAAGTGGATTCTGTGGACATGCTTCAAATTTAATCTGCACATGTACAATATGTTTGATGCATTCACAATGCAACAGATAATTTGCATGTGTAATGACAGTATATCTGGGAGTCTCGGAAAAATTTACTGCACTGAACAATGCAGGATTTAAGTCCTCTTACTCCTCTGGTAAATCCACTTCAGCTAGTCACATGCCAGCTAGAATGTTTAGAAAAATGTGACTGTTGGCATTAAAAACTGAATAAATTGGTTAAGAGATTGGACAAGTGCTTTTTTTCACAGTCTAAAAAAAGGGGATAGAGGAGGTGTTTGGGAGTATGTGCCTTAAGTAGGTGCCAAAAAAGTGCCTGTCTGAACAAATGAGTGAAGATTACTAGCCTATCAGCTTCCATCTCCTGAGAAATTTTTTGTTTGTGTTTCTTCCTGAGGGGAAACAGCACCAATATGCTGCAGGTACAAGAGTTCTAACAATGGGCTTGTCCTCTGTCCACTGACAAAGTTGTTATAGTCTTCAGCCTTCAGATACGGTAGGAAAGGACTGAAAAAGTGTCCTACAGTAATCAATGTTAATACACTAATGATTATATAGCTTTTGACTGAAAGCCTTGAAACAGAGACAGACAGTGTCATCCTGAATCTCAACACACGGCAGAGATCAGCCATAGGACTGAAGGCCAAAACCAAAGTATGAAGGTAAATTACTTCTAGGTTCAAAAGAAAATACAACCAAATACAGTGCTATACTTATTTCCTTCTATCTCCACATAGAGGTAAAGATGCTTGCAGTACTTTTGATGTTTACAACACTTTATCACTCATGATATTGAAAATATATGTATCTAAAACATATACAGTAAAATTATTCAGTTAATGTTGCAGTTTTTGCAGAGTGGAATCAACTCTCATTGGCATGAAAGGCATATCACAAGACGTCTGTCGGTCTGTGGCGTGTCACATAGATGTGGCATGCTTTAGCTGAGAACTCCAAATCTGAAATGCCCTTCCCTTCAGTCAGACAGAGTATTGCAAAAAGAAACTGCTACAGAGCCTTCTTACGTTTTGAAGTAATTTGCATTCTGTTATGTTCTCGTGGTACTTGATGTTTTAAACGTGCAATAAAGAATACAATTAATTTGGATTACGCTACTTGATCTGAATTATACCCAAACTACTTAGTACATGAAACTTATTAGCTAGAATATATCTCCTAGATATTACATAATGAGAGCAGTTGCAATTACTGTCTCTGCATGTATGGTATTCAGGGAATGTCATGAATCCACCTGATGTCAGTGCATGCTGTATATTGATTGGACCTGTCAACCTCAATGAAGTATCCTCAGTATAACTCACATCAGAACCCGGCACTATATTTTGATGTCTCAGACAGCTAAATGATATCTAAAATTACATATAAGCAAACATCTTTCTATTGACTATGCATTGGAGAAAACTCATGTGTATATTTTAATTCAAAGATGCTGGAGCATGTCAAGAACATGATATGTTCTTCAGTTATATTAGTTTTCGGCAGGCGTTTGAAAATAGCAAAACAGAAAATATGACTATGCCGCTCTAAAAAAGTCTGTGGTATGCCCACATTTCAAATGCAGTACGCAGTTCTGATCTCTTCCTAAATCTAACAGATCTAGTGGAACTAGAGGAAAATCTGGAGGACATGGGACAGCTTCTGTAAGGTAAGTCCCTCCAGCCTGGGTAAGAGGTGGTCAAGGGAGGTCTGATAATGTTTGTAAGAGTGGCATGGTGAAAGTGAACCAGAAATGATAGTTATTCCTTGTAATATATGATCTAAAAGCATTAAATGAAGTTATTAGGTTGTACATTTAAAACAAACAATAGGAGACTTTTTCTTTCTCACAGGGCATAGTTAAACGATGGAAATTGTCACCACAGGAGGTTATAAATGACAGAAGATTATGCAAACTGAAAGAGAGATTAGATAAACTCACAGACAAAAAAATCTTTTAAGGCTACAGCACACAAAGATAAAAAATCTGACTGTACATCCCAAACCTGCTGGAATTTAGGATGCAAACCAGGCGAATAGCTACTATTTAGTAGCTAGATAAGTACCTTGCTATTAAGCACTCTTCTAGGCATTTGTTAACAGGCTCTGTAGCAGGCAGGATGCTGGGGCTAGACTAATCTTTTGCCTGTTCAGCCCAGTTTATGCTTAAATTATTATTCCTGGTTTAAAGGATTTGCTTTCAAATGAATCACATTTCAGTTTGCTGCTTGTTTCACATTGCATGTAAGTTGCTGAGGTGAGCATCTCCACTGATGCACAAATGGCAGTGGAGCTCTCTGGCACAGTGCACAGTGGGGTTTCTCAAGCCAGGGGAATATCAGGGAAGCTAAGACAGCTGCCAGGTGCCCACAGCTTGTGTGGCAGTGGCTGACAAGACCTGGGCAGGGCCAGAAGCAGCAGTGACCAAGCCCCACCCTCCCATAAAAGAATCCCTCAGGGAGCACAACCAGTCAGGGCACGGCAGCTGGTGCAGGGCATGCAGGAAGGGCACAGAAGCTCTGCAAGCTCTACCAGGAAGCAGCGGCATCCACCTGGCAGAAAGTTACAGCCTCTCTAAGCTCTGTACCCAGCATGACTGATGCACAGTGCTCTGGGGGGAACATGCTGACACCCAGGAGTCAGCTGCAGGGTGTGCTCTGTGGAAGGGAGGAGTGAGCACACCTGTGGGAGGTGCACCCAGGTAGAGGAACTATCTTTGAATACTGACAGAGCATGAAAGAGAGAGAGATATCACTAGAACTTCACTCTACTTTCCCTGTTACAGGCCTGACAGGCAGACAGGACGCACAATATGGAGCATTCCCTGCGCACTTTTTCCCCAGCTGAACACAGTTATTTAAGGGATAGGGAGCGATGGCAACAAGTTCCTGCCTAGAACAGCAGGCACATTTTCTCTGTGACTTTTTAGGTGCCCCAGCATAATAGTATGAGGCTTTGCAAGTGGGGCTGAACAACAGCAGGGACAATGGTTCATCTAGCTTGGAAGTGTCACTGAAGTCCTGAAGGGAAAAGGAGCCCAGGAAAGCCAGACATTCTTCAAGAAAGAAATCTTAAAGATGCAGCCATCACCATGTGCCAAAAGACAAACTGGAGGAGAAGACTGGTCTGTTTGAACAGAGAGCTTTGGCTGGAACTCAGGGTAAAAAAGGGAGTGTCTCACCTTTGAAAGAAGGGGGAGGCAACTCAGGAAGACTACAAGGATGTAATGAGGTAACATAAGGAGAAAATTAGAAGGACTGTAGCCCAAGTAGAACTTAATCTGGCTACTGCTGTAAAAGACAACTAAAAAATACATCAGCAACAGAGGGAATCCACTAAAGGGTACGGAGTGAGCTGGTGAAGGTGTTCACCAATATACTTACAATTATTTACCAGCATTCCTAGCTAACCAGGGTGGTGTCAGCTGACTGGAAGTCGAAAAATGTGACTTGCAGCTACAAGGTGGACCAGAAGGAGGCTGGAGAGAACTACAGGCCTGTTAGCATGGCCTTGGTGCTGGGAAGGTCATGGAGATCATCCTGAGTGCCATCACACTGCAGGTACAGGACAACCAGAGGATGAGGCCCAGAAAACACAGGTTTGGGAAAGTCAGGTCCTGCTTAACCAACCTGGTCGTTTCCAACCGGGTGACTTACCTAGCAGATAAGGAAAAGGCTACAGATGTAGATTTCCCAGACATCAGCAAAGCCTTTGACATTCTCTCCCACAGGACTGTCTTGAAGAGATTGGCTGCTTATGGCTTGGATGGATGGACTGCACAAAAACTGTCTGTTGGCTGGGCCCAGAGAGTGGTGGTCAATGGAGCCAAATCCTGTTTGCAAATGGTCACTAGCGGAGTTTCTCAGTTCTCAGTATTGGGGCTGGTCCTGTTTAAAATCTTTATCAGTATTCTGGGTGAGGGAATTGAACTCAATTAGTTCACAGATGACACCAATTTGGGTGGGAGTGTTGATCTGCTGGAAGGCTGTACAGAGAGATCTTGACTGCCTGAATCGATGGGCTGAGAATGACAGCGTGAGGTTCAACACGGCAAAGCTCCAAATCCTGCACTTCGGTTGCAACAACCCCCTGCAGCACTACGAGCTTAGGGTAGGAGTGGCTGGAAAGCTGCTCAGCAGAAAGAGACCTGAGGCTGTTGGTTGATAGCAGCTGAATATGAGCCAGCAGAGTGCCTGGATGGCCAAGAAGGCCAATGTCATCCAGGCCTGTATCAGCAACAGTGTGGCCAGCAGGGCCAGAGAAGTGATTGTCCCTGTATACTTGGCACTGGTGAAGCCAGACTTCGAGTCATATGTCCAGTTCTGGGCCCTTCACTACCAGAAGGCCATGGAAGTGATGGAGTGTGTCCAGAGAAGGGCAACAAGGCTGGTGAATAATCTGGAGCACAAGTCCTGTGAGGAGTGGCTGAGGAAGCTGTGGTTGTTTAGCCTGGAGAAAAGGAGTTGCTCTCTACAATTCCCTGAAAGGAGGGTGTAGTGAAGTGGGAGTCAGTCTCTTTTCCCAAGTAACAAGTGACAGGGCAAGAGGAAATGGCTTGAAGTTGCACTAGGGGATATTCAGACTTGACATTAGGAAAGCTTAGACTAGTCAAGCAATGCAATAGGATGCCCAAGGAAATGATGGACTCACCCTTCCTGGAGTCATTCAAGACTTGTAGACGTGGCATTTAGGGACATGGTATAGTGGTGGACTTGGCAGTGATGAATTTGATGATTTTAGAGGTCTTTTCCAACCTTACTAATTCTGTGATTCTATGGTTCTATAGGCATATTAAACCCAAAACATAGTGCTGAGACAGCAGTATCTTAGCTGTGTCTCAATATAAAGTTGAGGCGCTATGACATCCTAAACCTACAAATTTAATTTCTTGGCACCACGTAAGTGGACATCGAACAGAACTTAATCTTTATTGCTTTGAATTAATGTTTTATCTCATATGAGAGAGAATTTCTTACGTCCTTACATTTAAAGTGTAGAATTGAGTTTTACAAGTACACGCACATCCTGAAATGTATTACAGTATTCTAGCGAGATATGTATTTGTAAATATATATATATATTAGACATACATAATAGATGCTGCAATAGAGATTATTTAATCTCATCTGATTTTGATATACTTCATAAGGTCTACTTTTAGATCTACCCTATCGATGGCTTCACACTTTTTATTCTGTGCACAATCTTAACTGTTAAGCACTTATACAAATATTTGCTGCTTTTCTTCACAGCACTGCCTTTTTCTCTATAAAATTATACCTCCTGACCCTTAGAATGGTCAAGTTTTACTCTCAAGCCAGTAACATCTACTCTGTATTTAAAAATGTCACTGCTTTTGAGTCCAATATCTACTAGTCCTGCAGGGCTAGAGGCAATAACTTGTAAAGGGAAAAAACCTCAGCTTTGCAATTGGACTCACAGACCTTGCTTCTAACCCTGCAGGCCTGTCAGCTATCAAACTTTGAAGCCATGACATTTTAAAGAAAATATACCAAGAAGTTATTTTCTAGGAACAGAAAACCCTTTCTAACTTACCTCAGAAAATTTTTATTGCTCTTTCTTGTCCCATGCTTTCAATGAGTAAGATATTTAGTTTTACAGGTGGTTGTGTATGAAAATAGTACTAGTAAATGCTTATAGAGTAACTAATTCTAAAGGTTATATGACAGAAACTCATGCAAATATTTTAGCACTTTTGGAAAAATGGAGGAAGGAAACCGTCACTCAAGGTCAGAAATACAGAAACAATGACCTCGGCTATAACTTTTCTCGTGTTTTAATATCTAATATCTTTTTATCTTTCAGGCCATCTAACATTAAAACTGATTAAAATGAGTGCAACATTAGTTGAATTAAACCATCCTTCATTTTCAATGATATCTTAATTAATACTAATATGTAGTATAATGCAAACTGTAATTTCCTGCAGATTCCTGCGAAAGAATTAAAAGAACACTAGTACTAGTACTTCTTGATAGGATTTTAAAAAAATTCTGCTTCAGAAAAATATTAATTCAATCACTTTAAAATTTCAAATATTTGACAGCTGCATTTTTCTATGTTTCACAAATTTCAAATTTTTAACACACTTGAATTAAAAAAAAATAGACTTTAAACAGAATTAATTCCACTTCTACTGAACTTACTGTCTTCAAAGTCTGTATTGTTTTTCGTTTTGTCAATTTTAAGTCTGGAATAACTTTCTGTGAGTAAAATTCAGATTTTTTAGTGTAGGAAATAGAATTCACAAATGCCATAATCCACTGCTTCATGGATCAGTATAATATTTAAATATGTCCATAACTTCATATATCAGTGATTTCAACAGATTTGCTCATATCATCAAAGGTATTCATATGCTCAAGTTTCTTGTGAAATCACAGCTATTTTCATCTCAGAACCACAAAATATCAATGAGCTAAAATTCAAAAGTAAGGATCAGTGGTCACATATTCTAGAGGGCAAAATACTATGCTGCTGTACTTGATAGTCAGAGCAGATCATTCTTGAATTTTAATCCTGATGACCTTTAAAAAAATGGAAATTCAAATAAATGATCTTTATAGTATCACTATAACTTCTATTAATAATACAAACTATTTCATGATTAAACCCAGAGTGCAGGAAATACTGTAAACAGATTAATGTTAATTTAATAGCTTTTTGCAACAATTTGCAGAATTAGCAATCAATTCCAACTTGATTGTAAATAATACTGATAATCACAGAAACATGCTTCTCTATCAAAACACGTTTTAAAGGCCTCTCTGTACGTGTAACATAATTTGTCTCCCTTATCAGCCCCTCCTCTCCAATTCCTAAAAGAAAAATGACCGATAATACATTCCAACATTGTCATTTCCACGATCTACAACTATTTGTCTTGATTTTTTTCAAAGGCTTCAGTTCCTAAGAGAAGTCACTTGAAGTCCAGAGTGCCTATACAAGATTATTAGTATGACTTGTGCTGAACATCCAGGAAAAGACACAATAAAAATCCCCAATATCAATAGGCAATTAAATATTTGCTAGTAGTTGCAAAAATGTTTTTTTGTTAAGCAAAGTTTGTGCTAACATTGTCCCACTTAATTGTCAGTCATTACTGTTCAAAGTCACCAGGAAAGGCACATTTATTGGGAGAAATGCTGGTACAAGTCCTGGCAGAAGTCAGTAGATGGCAAGAGAGACCATGCTGCTCTGCTTTCTACCTTGGATACTGTAGTTCTTTCACGAGTGAAACCATGTGAAACTCATGTAAAGTTTCACTGCTGACATGAAACGGTTTGACTGGAGAGGGTTCCATGGAAGAACCCATTAGAAAAATTAACACTTCCATCTTAGAGGAAGTATTATTGGTGTAGCTGCCCTTGGGTTACCCACAGTGTAAAAGTGAGGACTGTGGCATGAAAGTGAGGACTTATTGACAGGGTATAGCTGGGGATACAGGGATAGCAACGCAGCTCAAGAAAGACCATGGCCTGGAGCAGCTATGAGGAAAAGTAACACTGCACTACCCGAGATGGGTGTCAGGAAGAAGCAAAGCTTATTGCATAATGCCTCTGTGCATATTCTGTCCAAGAAATTCATCTATGTCTTACATAGCAGATGGCACTTTAATTAAAAGTTCTGTAAACTTTCCTAAAACATCTTTGTGATTTCTGTGTTCAGCATGTTTATGTACCTCCCCCAGCAAATTAACAGGTTTTCAAATATCTTATCCTCATTTAACAGTGATGTATGTGAACTTCTGCTTCATGATGAAGGACAAATCCAGCACTACCCGCAGGATGTTAATATAAGTTTTGCTCAAGGCTGTAGTAAATGTGGTGTATACAAAAGGTGATGGCAAAAGTGAGGAATGGGGTAAGAGCATGAGGGAAAATAGTCTTGGATATGAGGAATAAATATCTAAGAGTTTTTGACAAATGAGGTTAATATCAATTTATGCCTGTAGTAGCATTAGAATTTAATTAGAAAAAATAGCAAAATTATGTGAACAGGATTTTCTCTCAAAAAACGGAAAACAGGTACGTTTGTAAGTACAATATTTTCCTCAAAACACTTAATTTCTGATTTAAAAGTAAATTGATGTAGTCTTTTTAATTCATTTTGTAAAAATTGCTTTAGAGATAAATGTAAAGACTAAAAAACAAGCTGCAAAATTGATTTCATTAATGCTTCAAAAATAGTCTGCCATTAAATCTTGTTTCTCTCTTGAAATTAAATTGTTTACATAGTATTTTTCTTCCTTTGAATTGATAAGGGAAACCTTGATATACAAGACATCACCATTCATATATCTGAGAATCTGAGCATTCACACAGTTGTCTAAGCAATGTTATACATGTAGATAGTCCCATCTTTACATGTTTAAGTCCATGAAGAATCTGGTTCTAACACTACCACGTATGCAATGAAATGGTGTTTTTGAAAGCTGGAATGCAAATGACAACAACCTGATTGTTTGCTAATTCTGTGGATTGTTTCACAGAATTTGTATAATAATTTATCTGAGTATGTTCTACTGTAGTCAACACACAAGTCTGCTTCTTTCTCTGTACTGGTGTTTAGAGATTTCCTGTGAAATTGCTGCCAGAACCTGCAAAGGTCACACTAAGGTTTTGTGAAGGTCTTTCTGGATATGTTGCTTCTGTGTCTGTGAGGCAACATATCAAACATAGCCAAAAATGCCAGAAATGCATGTACTGTAAGCACTGCTTTCTGTGACAAGTTAAGTCATCATATTAATGAAGGCTAGAGGCCTCCAGCTATTGTGTGACTCCTACATTTTTTGTTTTACCAGCTTTGGGTCCTTTCACAAATGCACACCATGCATCATACAAAGAACTAGAATAATTGTTTCAACTGTTTGTTTTTTCTTTTGGGTAAATGAAAGGAGGTTGCTTCATAAAAGGAAAGACCGTACATAAAATTGCCAAAGCTTTCTTTTGGAAAAGCAAATTCTTCACTAACTCCCAAGGGAATTGTTTGGAAAGCTCATACAAACAGAATGTGTATATATTTATGACTCTAGCTATGAAGTTACAGCCACATACGGTATTTCATTTTGTATTCACTATCAACCACAATTGCTCCTCGTTCCAGCTAATCTTTCATCTCTGCAGTTCCTCTTTGGAATCTCATTAGATTAATAGGTCACTAAAACATTGTTTGATCATATTTCTCAACCACTTTTCTTCAGCTTATGAGTCAACTCTGCAACATATGAAAGCCACATCACTTTTGCACTCATTTCCTCTAAAATATTTTAAAACTTTAGTGCTAAGAAAAGATCTATTTCTTCCCACCTTCTCTTCTGTGTCACAAAATCGTAGGTATTTTAATTTAAGACTAATACGAAAAATAGCAAACTACACAGATTTCAAATTCATCTGACTGAAAGATGCGCAAAATCCAACATCCAACAGTTAGGATGGTTGGAGGATTTGCAGAAGAAATTAACTCATGAAAGACAACCAACAGCAGCCTGAACTGGAATATTGGAATCTTATAACACCAAAGTAGACTGAGCTCAATAACTGGCATTTGGTTATATATTGTTGACAAACTTTGTGATCTGATGTTTGGACCTACTATCTTCTACTCTGCTTAGTGTCCTAAGAAACGTGAGACATGAAATATTCCCCTTCCTTTGCAAGTCCAATGAAAATAGAGATATATATGAGATGGTATGAGATATATAGAGAATATTTTGATAGTTTAATCCTCTACTGAAACCAGGCATCAGGGCAATGTCCAATTTAACACACAATGTTTGATGAAATGGCAGAACAATTGGAGAGAGCACAGAAGAGAGCAACAAAGAAGATAAAATATCCAGAAAACACGACCCATGGGAAAAGCTGTAACAACTGGCATACTCAATTGAGAAAAAAGAAAACCTGAGAGGAAACATGACAACAGTTTTCTCATGCATAAGAGGTTGCCAGGAAGAGAAAGAACTCTTTTCTGCCAGAGACTGGAAAAAAAGTGCTGAGCTTAGATGGAAGTACTCCTACTTCCCAGCTTTAGACACAGAGAAGCCTTGATCATACTGCCCTGGGGAGCTGTGGAACCTCCATCATCTCAAGGTTTTAAGAGCAGCCTACCTAACAGTCTGTTGGGAATGGGTCAGAGGCAAGGGTGAGTGATCTCTTGAGTAACTTCCTTCACTATGTGCTACGAGCCAGTGATTTCTTCTAAAGGGAGCTGCCCTCCTGAAAATGCTGAAGTGCCTTCCACTACCAATGACTGTAATAGGACTGTGCTGTATCTGGTACATTTGAGCACAAAATTGGGAACAGGACAAGGTAAAAGTTGGCAGTTTATCCTCATGGCTTAGAAAGCTGTATGACTTTTTTTTTTTTTCAATTGTTGTATGCTTGTTTCAGGATTTTCACAGATGTGACCTATTAGATTTCAGAACTGAGCAGAACTGTTTTACAAATGCAAATGTAAGATCCAAAACCAGCTGAAGTAAGCAGAAGAGTTTCAGCTGGCTTTGATGGCTTTGGAGCAGGTCTGCAGTACGTGTGTTCAAGGTCGTATACCGGCTTCTCTGTGTGTGTGTGCTGGGGAGAGGAGGAAGGAGACATTTGTGCAGCCACTTACCCTGACTTTGAAGTGTTGGCTTTGTGTAATTGACTCAGGGGTGTATTTAAACTGCCTAATTTAGGAATTGAAATTACTGTGGCATTCAGGCTCAGAACAGAAAAAGAGAAACAGCCTAATCTCTGGGGTGGACAGGCTCCCCATTTGCCAGTTAAGAGACTTAATCTCTACGTTTATATGAAACACTTATTATAATCTGAATACATACTTTACAATAAAATTGAACATGTTTTTAAGCACAGGGCTTATCTTAAGTGTCTGAACAGTGCTTCAACAGGAACGTAATATGGAACATAAACCAGAGTATCATGACTCACAAAAAAGGGAGGTAAAGTTTAAACATTTAAAAGGTCATATTTCATTTTTAGATGATCCAGAAACTATTTTATATGTTCATAACAACCAATTGGAAGCAGTTGAATTTTTTTAGTAATTTGTGAAGTTAATTAGTTGACACACTGAGAAATTCAAGCTATAAAGCATACCCCAGTCAAATCAATGATAGTAAGAAATATTTTTTCAGTTTTATTGTTCTATGCAGGAACACAATAATTGTTGCAGTGCTAGGTGTTGCTTAGCTGCTGCAGCTTTCCCTGGGAGCGCAGCGGGGGTTTCTTGGGATAAGGCAGGGATTCTCTGCCCTTCTGCAGTCCATCTCGGACTCCCCGCACCGCTGCTCCAGCTAGCTGCTAGCCTGCAATTTCAGTGATGGCAAAGGAGGTGGAGAAGGCTCTCTCGCATAGCACTGCAAAGGTCTTTATTCCATGCTGCCTCCCCAAAGCCTGGGGCCAGCACGCGGGCTGGCCCCCAAAGGCAGAGGAGAGGAGCTGTTGGCAGGCTGCTCCCAGGGGCAGGGAGAGAGAGAGAGTCACATGGCCTGGAGCCTCAGTTTACCCGGGTCCTAGGGGGGCGGGGAGAGCACATGGGCAAATGGTTTCAGGGCACAGGGGTGGTACATGGGCGGTGTTGGGATACAGGAACCAATAGGGAGAACTCGAGGAGTGGCTAGGACTAGGGGCAAGGGATGGAGGGAGACAGCATGGAGAGGGCAGGAAGTGATCAGGAAGAGGGGGTACAGCGCCACAAATAATATTGCAGAAAATTGATTTTCTGTGGAAAAGTTCCCTTGTTAAGCATTGTATTCATCATATTGAAAAACAATGAGATTTGTTAAAGGGACTAATAAATAGTTCAAACAGTATTAGCAAAGTTCTTTCTGCCACAGAGTTAAACTCAGTCTGTGAAACTGAATCACGAAATGGGTCAGTGATCAAACGCCTAATTTTCTCACACAATGACCTCCTGTGAGGTACAGTGTGCTCTGGGAAGTTATTTAGAGTTGACAAGACATACCACCTCCAAGAAGATGAATAAGGCCCTATGTTGCACATTTTATGATTCTGAAAAAACCTTTTATTATTTTTAATCATTGACCTCTGCAACCAACTCTTGTTGAGTAAAATAGAAACTCTGTGGACCAAAGAAGATGTATGCTAATACTGTAGTATACTACATATAAACAATTAAAAAAAACAAAGATAAAGTGACCGGCACTTAAAAAGGATACTTTTATAAAAGTTGTGTTTCCGTAACAAGTGTCAGAGCCCTGATTTTGCCAACGGGCTTTGATTATTCTGATGAGTTTATAACTGTCTTTTTCCATAAACTTCCTCTGTGACCTCTTCCCCCCCCACCCCCCCCCNCTCCCCCCCCCCCCCCGCCCCCCGATACTTCCCAGAGGCTTGGCTTCTTGTGCTCAAGGTCACTTCTGATCTGCCAGAACTGCATGCCTTTTTGACTGCTGGGGAAACACCTGTGCCCTAAGAAAAAAGGTGTGAAAAGCTAGGACCTCCAAGTACACACGCTTCACCCACTGTCTCAGGGGCTGCACCGAAGCCCAGGCCCCTGCCCTCGGTTCATGTCTGTGCTATGCTGTCGTAAAGATGTGCTTGGCCTTGCAGCACACCAGTCCTCACCTTGCCTTGCTGTCTTGACTTCCCAGCTTGATCTCAGACCTGTCACATCACTACAGGCTGTCTGGTGATCAGTGGGCTCTGGCTGAACCTGCACCTTTCATCAGAGGTTTTGCCATCAGCTCCACCTTCCCCTGTGGACCTACCCCCTCCTGATGCCCTCTGAGGTCAAGGTGCTGTATCATAATCCAAGTACATGTAGACAGGAGACACAAATAACGATTACAGCCCTGAATAAGAAATTTTTCTCCTTTTTGTCTTAATCCATTGAGGGCAATCAAAGGTTTCAGCACCTTTCTGAAGAGGCTGGGATCTCTATTAACCAGCTGTAGGAAAAACTGTATTATCCAGTACAATGAGCAAATGTTATGCAAATTAATACAATACATTGAACAGAGAAGGACCTTGAGATGTCTTCTCCTATGGTATTGCAAGAATGGATTACAAATGTCCATTAATTAATTATACTAATCACAGCTTTTTTTTTTTTCCCTGTATCACAGGAAACATTCAAATTCCATTTGATTCCTTCCTACTTTCTTTGAAATCTTGGCCAGGCAGCAGGACAGGGTGCCATCATGCAAGGCTGATAAAACATCCTTACAGATTTGCATACTAGCAGCACAATTATCATTCTCAATGCATCTTATTCTGTAATCTGACCCCAGCGTAATTTAAAAATTTTAATTTGTGCTACTGAGATTTCCTTCTCTTCATTTAAGAAGAATTTTCTCTATCCCTCATATTTTACACATCTATCCTGAACTCTGGTTTAAGGCAAGTCTATAAACACAGGGCTCTATCATGATCCTATGTACAATGAATCCCACAGATAACTTCAGCACAAATAGAAAAGAACTTCTTTCTTAATCGAGGTGAGATGAGCATCAGGAATTTTCTGTTTTCTCCCTGCTAAAACATGGTGGGATGCAGCGTAGATACGAGGCATCTCTGGCTTAGCCTGTTGAGAATGACTGGAGAATGCTTAGCACCCTCTGCTGCGGCAGATCTAAAGCTTTCTAGCTGGGATGGGCTCCGGATGACCCAGGACTACCGGGTAGGCACCGTGTATTTATGTTGTGCTGATCTCCTTAGCACAGGAGGAAAATCAGATACAGAAAGTCATAGTTTTGGTGTGTATGAGGGATGTGCCCCTTAATATTTACACTGGCATTAGCACAAGGGTGAAGAAAAAGTTTTAAAACATCTATGTGTACTATGAAGGGGAGAGAAATTTCTCAGATTTTGCTCTGTGAGGGGACTGAGTTACCTGTATCTCACCTGCCAGGATGGTGAGCCTTGCAGCACCAGGCTGCAAGTAGAGCCCTAGGCACATTTCAGGCTGAAATGAACCACAGACAGAACACAAGAATTATGGAACCAGCAAGTAAAGTAGATTGTTATTGTCTGTAGAAACACAGGTATGCCCCACTCTTGCAATGTGAAACAATCTTAGACTGTGGCCTGCTTGCAGGGCTCTGTCAGAATTGCTGATGCAGAAGATACCCAGAACACAAACATGGTGCGAATGTGCCCAGAATCCAGATTTTTCCCCTTATTCTGTTCTCTTGGAAATCAATTTGGCTACAGAAACTGGATTTATGTAATTTGATCCCTCTACCCCTATGAAAGCTATTTTTTTTTCCGAATGATTCAACTTCAACAACAGTGGTTGTGGTCGAAACTCTTCTTTGAGAAGAAAGCTCCAGGCATTCAGAAGGAAAATGAGGACAGAATTATAGCTTCAAAAGCAAATACTCTTGAAGGCCATCACAGAGCTCATCATACAAAAGGCCAGCACAAAAATCCATAATACAATATATGTGTGCCTCATTGATCCTCCTTAATAAAAGCAACTAGACAACTGTCCATAAACATGTAATGTCATCTACAACTGTAAAGTATTGAATTACGCTTCATTGAGATGTTTGATTCTACATGTCTATTTCTACTTATGTACCCAACACTGAAAAGAAAAATATTTCAGGTACCCTTCTTCAGCATTTCATACTGTCCAATGTAGTCGTCTCCCTGTCCACTGCATTGCCTATTATGAATTACATTATGAGACAATAGTTTTCAGCCCTTTCTGTTGATTTGGTTTTATTTTTTTTTGTTTCATTTTCTCCTGCTATTTCTGGTTTTGGTGTTGGGGTTTTTTCTTGTTTGACAAATTCATTTCAATTTCTCTAATTTTTGCCTAAGTCCTCATGTATGAGGGACTTGTTTGGGTTTTGCATAATTGGAACAAAGCTGGTGAAGTCTCAAGTCTGCCTTGAAGTTTCTCCTAGCAGACAAAAAATGAAAAATGGTCTGCTGACAAACTGTAGGAAGGGTTTTCCTTTCCTTTCTCTGCAAGTTTACTGCAACATTTGATATTACAAACCATGAAATTTTGTTTTTTACTCCTGAAACATGTCTGGGAATCACTTGTATTACACTTGAATGCTTCTAATAGATTTAACACCCTACAGACAACTTTCAATTATCCATGTGGAGTCAGACTTGAGGCATCCCCAGGGATCAATAATCAGCCCTTTGTTATCTATTTTCAATGTGCAACCACTAAATATTTATCAGTCATTATACTAATTACAGCATGGGAAAATGCTTTCACTTTTGGGCATACACTTACATGGATTGATTGATTCCTCTGCTACAGTTGTAAAAACTTGAAGGTAACCTGGGAGTGCTTTCTAGCACCTGTGACAAATTGCTTAGATTTTCTTAGAAACAAAGTAACATGCTCTCAGACGTTTCTATTTTTTTGGCTAGGATTTGGTACATTTTCTCCTCAAAACAGCAAGTGATCATGTTCTCATTACTCTTCAAGTTTTTCCAACTAAACAGTGCTTCAAACCCAAGGAAATATTCTCTGTAGGGTCTCCTCAAACACAGTTATCCATCTGACAGGATTAGATCAGAAATCATGTGACCAGCAGGACTAGGGAGTGATTGCTGCCCTATACTCAGAACTGGTGAGGTCACACCTTGAGTCCTGTGTCCAGCTCTGGGCCCCTCACTACAAGAAGGACATCGAGGTGCTGGAGGAAGTCCAGAGAAGGGCCATGGAGCTGGGGAAGGGTCTGGAGCACAGATCCAGTCAGGAGGGACTGAGGGAGCTAGGCTTGTCTAGCCTGGAGAAAAGGAGGCTCGGAGGGGGGGCCTTATTTCTCTCTACAGCTGCCTGACAGGAGGGTGTAGTGTGGTGGGAGTCAGTCTCTTCTCGCAAGTAACAAGTGACAGGGCAAGAGGAAATGGGCTCAAATTGCATTAGGAGAGGTTTTGATTTGATATCAGGAAAAATTTCTTCACAGACAGAAATTTTGGTATTGCCAGGTATTGGAATGGGCTGCCAAGGGAGGCAGTTAAGTCAGTATCCCTAGAGGTATGTAAAAGATGTGTAGATGTAGCACTGAGGGACATGGTTCAGTATTGGACTTTTCAGCGCTACATCAATGATTGGACCCAACAATCTTGGAGGTCTTTTGCAACCTACATGATTCCATGATTGTATGTGCTCTGTTACTATCCTAACTTTGCTTGAAGAAAACTTATTCATACTCTTGTTAGTTACTGTAAAAATTTGTACAGGACCCTGAAATTAATTTTAACTTTAATTTCTCTTATGAATAGATCATTTATTTGATAATCTGGGGCTTTTCTGCTAATTCTCTTGAATTATAGTTGATCCATTTGCCTTCTGATGGGCACTTGCTCTTTTAGGACTAGTTTGGCTTCAGACCACAATACATCACCAAACTTTCATCATTACAGTCACCAGCAATTCCTTGAGAATCCAAGGGGAATTTTTTCTAGTTAGCCTCCTACCTATAATAGCTGTCTTTGACATAAGGAGATACTCAATTCTTTGTAAGAGGTGCTTTGAAGTGTTATTTCTTGGTTCTACTTAATTCTGTCCAAATGAGATTGTCTTACCTCCTATGGCTTGATCAATTCCACAGAAATTTCTCTGCAAGTGTCACACAGGTTTCTCTTCTCAAGGCCCTGATTTTTAATCTGTACCTGCTTCTCTTCAATAATCTGATCTGCCAGTGTGAGCCTAAATTTCATTTGTATGCTGATGACAAACAGATTGATGTAATAAAATTAGCCCTTAATATTCCTTCTTTCACATCTGTGCTGCCTGCATGCCAAGCTGATGACAGGGTTTGGACATTTAGAAATTTTGTACAGTTTAATGCCTCCGAAATATATGATGCTTAGGGGGAATAGACACCATTTTAAATCCTCATTCCTTTCTAAATCTGTCATTGTGGGCTGCTACGTAGAGCCTACTTTTTCAATTAGTTCATATTTAAAAGAATTAAACCAGCCAAAATCTGAGGAATTTTAGTCTAAAATTTGAAAATCAATGTTTCTGTCAATAGGGTCTGTAATTCAAGGCAGACTGAAAGTTTGAATAAAATTACCAGAGTCTTCGTTTCCAGGTTTCTATTTCTTTGTATGTGAAATAAATTTCTAAAAACCACCCAAACAAGTCCATAAAAGTAATCTTTTATCTCTAGATGAAATGAGGCCAGCTGATTATAGTTCTCATCTCACATGCCAGAACAAGAATAGTGTGTTCAGATGGTCTGCTATGAATAAATGCAACATGTATTTTTCATGTAACAAGTTTTTGTCATTCTCACATAAGGTTTTCTCAATATGTAAGGATTCCCCTGCGGATTTCTAGACAAGAAATTCTTAGGTATATTAAGTGATTTCCTCTTTGTCAGCATGATAGAGGAATTCTTTTCCTTTCTTTTTCTGAAGCATGAGTATTTAAGACCTAAAATTCCTGATCATTAACCAAAATTGGCCCAAAACTCTCTAGTTGTGATGTTATTGGTTTCCCTTTAATTCTATAAATTTGTATAGAAAAATGAATTTAACCAATATTCCAAAACGAACGCTTCCGTGAACATGTCTTAGGAACAAATATTTTTATTGTGAGTAGTTGTTTCTCCTGCTGCTCATCTGATTAATTTTGTTCCTTTTCTTAACTCATTTCTTTGTAACTGGGAATAGAGAAAAATGGCTGGAAAACATAAGGGAAAAATAATTCCTAAAATAACTATACTGCTTGCATGTAATTTCTCATATCCCATTGCTCACTGTGCTGATTTTCTCTGTGTTAAAAGCAGAGTTTCCTGTTTGAACAGAGCTGATGGTGGCAGAGAGCCAACTTGCAGCTGGGCTGGGGACTCCCACTGGCAGGTCAGTGGAGTGAGTAGTAGAGTTTAAAACAATACATCACTGCACTGCCCTTCTTTTTCTGGTGGTAAGAATGGCAACTGGTTCAGGATCTTATCAGGAAGAGTCTCTGGGTCACATCCACAGCTGTAACATCATCCTTAACTGTAAGACTTTGGGTTAAAGCCAGCAGACAAAGTGAGTAATGTGGTTATTGACTGAAGCTGGACTCCCCAGAAAAGAGAGGAGGAACTAAGAAAGTTGGGAACTAATTACTTCCATCTGCTTACAGATGTGGTGCAAAAAGAGAGCCATCTTCACTTCCAGGATAAACTGTGAGCATTTTGGAGGTGCCTTTGGTGTGAAGAAATGTCACTGGCTATTGAGTACATGCAAAAGTATTGTTCCTATACAGTCAACCTAGACCATAAACTTTCCATGAAAACTGTAAAAACATTCATATGCATGGATATGCTTGGCATTTATTTATAACAGGAGCCTGTACCACCTTTGGCATTGCAACAAATACCTTTACACCAATATTTGTCATCCACGGTCTTAAGTTAGCCCTGGGCAGTTCAGAGCTGCATGGAGTTTAGGCTTGAAAGGGAGGGCAGAGAGCTGAGAAAGGGGCTTCACTCCATTCTCTAAGATGAAAATATTTCCCTACATTTGCATCACTTCTTCAGATTAAAAGTCTGAACTTCTGGCGTTTACATTAGCATATTCTTTTAAAGGTAATAGAAAGCATATATCAATGTAAAAGAAGCTTTAACAGAAAAATGAAGAGTCACTGTTCCAACGACTTCTTGTTAAGAGAAGACATAGAAATCCATTTTCAGACAGGGTCAAATAAAATTCAATACCAAGATACTTGCATATCTCCTCAGTTTTGATTCTATTTGCTTAGCTGTTAAACCTAATGCCTTTTAAAATGCTATTTGTAACATATTGAGCCAGTTTCGCTGGTGTGCTTTGCTTTGCTTGTTTGTACCTCTTAAGTTATGCACAGCAGGTGTGAACTGAGTTTATTCAGCTGATTAAGGTGATTGGCATCAATGGAGCACCATGAGACAGAATGTACCAGTAAGTGTGGCCCTTCTTTAAAAAATCAGTGTCAAGTGTTGAGAACGCTTCTACCTCTTTAGCAGGCTAAGGAGGAATATGTTGTTCTTTATTTTAAATAAAAGGTCACATACTTGTCTGCATTTTTCTGTGACTATGGTAATATGTTTGTAATTGGATGAAATTTTGGGCGATTTGACACATTTATGGGGAAAAGAGTGTGTGTAGATAGCAAATTCAAATGCCAACATATCAATCCAACAAAGTGTGCATTCAGATTTCACTGTTGCTCCCTCACATTTCTGAGCAGTCAGATGGTTTTGTATGGAATTATAGAAGTGCTATGCATAAAATTTTGTCTTTGCATGGGATGCTGCTTCATACTCTGCTTTACAAATGTCCAGAAAATTCTAGGTTTTACACAAAAAATATGCATAATAGGGCTGAGCATCCAGCAGATTGTATCTGGACAGGAGAGAAACTGTTTTTTCTGACTTTATGTTTGTTTCATGCATAAACACTGGTTCACTATATATTAGTCCTTCATAAGTCAGGATAGGTTGCGGATGGACAGTCAAAATCATGCACATACATGACCAAATCTTGCGTTGTAAAGCCTTAAAAGAAAAGTTTCAATATACATTCTTGCTGCTGTGCAAGATAAAAGGAAGAACTGGGGAAATAGCCAGCTCTCCAAATGTTGATCAGCTCCTGTGTCTGGCTTTCCCAGCCTACCACAGGAGATCATCAGATGGTTTTGTCAATGGTAACTACAGATGAGTTTTTTGTGGGCCATACACAGAAAAACTTAACAACTTGCAAACAGTCTGAGGTCTATACATATTGTGTGATAGAAAATGAAGAAATTGTCCCTTTCAAAAAGATACTAAAGGATTCAGGTTTTCCCAACAACACTTTGACATTCTCAACAATTAAACAGAAAGTTTTTAACATGACTGTGAAAAATTCAAGAGCATCACAAACTGAACAGATGATATGAGTTTATACTTATGCAGTTGGTTCAGATCAGGATTTTTTTAAGTTAAGGATTTAAAATCAAAGTAAATTGAAATTCTTGTCATGTATCTGTAATTTAATTCAGAATTATTTCAGCAGTTTTATAAGGTCTTCACTTTGGAAAGTTTAGGGTTTGGATCTAGAGTATACAGCAATTTAAAGTTATTGGAGAGCTTCACAAATTGGAATTCTAATTTGGAAGAATGAAGGTCTCCTAAAAATATGAAGCACACCAATAATTTAAAATTATTTTCTCATTTGCAAGCCCAGAACTCCAACTATTTAAAAGAAAGACACATACTACAAAAAGTGAACTGCTGCAATAATTTCAAATCAATGAGTATGGTGTAGAGCCATCCTGAGGCACTGAAGTGCTACACTTTTTTTTATGGAAGACTTTCAATCTTGAAAAAAAAGCAAGTCTAAGAGTTTCTTCTCTGCAAAGCCAAAGACACAGTGAAGCTGCTTCAGATAAGCAACATCCATAATATAAAGGAGTGAGTAAACATTTCAGATGCACACGAAAATCACGTGGGTATCTGTGAATACAGCTGATAGCTTTGTTTTTCTTTATTTATAGGTGCGGTCATTTATCATCATTGTATTATATATAAAATCAGTAGATCAGCCTTCTTTTTTAACCTCTACTAGATGTTTTTCTCTCTATGTAGAACTGCCACTATTTCCCTAGTTTTGGAAACCATACGTATTTGACCTCATAATCTCTAACCTCTTCCTATGCAAACCCAGCGATCATCCTCCCTGTTCCCTGACTAGCTTTTACAACATAGAATCCTTGATGATTTTGAAACTTCAGTTTCAGTCCTCACTCTCCTCTGAACATTTCTTTTACAGGTTCTTTCTAATCTATTATGTGATTCTGCTTATAGCTTTCTGAGGCTTTATTTCCTTCCACTGTGTGTGATCTCAATATTATTGATCCTTCTTGAGTATCTCAAAAAGAAGGTCAATATCTACAGCTTTTTCATCTCTTTTGAGCCTCAGCTAACTGTTCTTTAGGCCGTTTCTTTGGAGTTCCTGTTTTCTTTGCCCCATCAATTATGAAAATTTTGAAAGCTCTTCTCTTTTCTGCCATATCTGCATATGAGTAGCTCTGAATATCACATTCATTCAGGTCACACTGACTTTGCAACTTTTTCAACTAAGTTTCTTTTCCCTCTACAGATTTTGTGAAAAGTATTTGGAAAAAGTAACAGGGACAAAGCAGGTAAAATGGGCCAGAGAACAAAATCAACCTGAAGAAACTGATCACTGAGTGGAGTTAGTTTATAGCTAATTAAATAAGTTGCTGTTGAAATGAACGAACACATCACCAAAGTCACTAAAAATGAGGGAAAATTAGAGAGTTGTACAACTGTGTATCTGAAAATAAGTTTGCAAGTGAGGTCAATGTTATTTATATGTCAGAGGTGGTAAAGCTTTTGTACAGAAAACAGAAGTCATTTTCCCAGGGTCATTCAGTATTGCTGGGAATATAAAGTGTGTTCCCAACCAATTGACCTCTTTGCTTGGCAACTCTGCTACCAGTGCAATCTACCCATTCACCCACAAAATTACAAGCTTCAGAGGAAGCAGGGACAGGAATAACACACAGTGAACAAGTATTCACTGCATCCAACAGTGGATCCCTGGGATGCTCAAGAACATCCAGGGGAAAGACCAAAACTGGAATGGTAATGCTGGCTTCAGTTTTCATGTTGCTGGTGAAAACAGATTCAGAAAAGGACTGCAGTATATTAATGAAGGACTTGATAGGCACAATGAAGAATGAACTTTGTACTTTTGAGAAACTCTACAGTTCACTAACAAAGTTACATTTAAAAAAACCCATTAAATTTCCCTTATGTGTATGTTATATTTTCAAAATGGCAAAGGCTTAGGATAAGGCCAAAGTTTATATCTGCATTCTGTTTTTCTTCCTTTTCCTAATTCCAGTTTCTACTTACAATGTCTAACTCCGAACTTGCTTTTCTCTCCCTCTGCCATTCATTTGATTAACATTTCTTTTCCAGGCCTGTCCTTTCTACATATCTCATCTCTAAGTAGATGGTGAAGCTTTCACTTCTACCCCATCAATCTGGAAATGTCTCTTCATTTATTTTGAGTCACTTTCATTTCAAAGTTATGCCTCCTGTCCATGTCTCTTGTACAACCTATACGAAGAAGAAAAGTATATACTTGGAGCATCTCTTGAATATATTAGCAGAGAAACTCTTGGTGCTTGAAAAACAGTCATGCTTCCAAAATCTTACAATATAAGAGAGAAAAGTTATCTTTGTCAATGTCTTAAAGTAGTTCAATTAAAACAGTTTTAACTTTGCTTACAACATGTTAATTTAGGTGTCTAGCTAGCAGTCTGTTTTTCCACAGAAGTTCACACTTTGTTTGAATATTTTCTTTTCCTGAATACTTCCCAGTTAATTACAGTATAAGACACTTCTCCCACAGAGACAGGTTCTCAGCCTTGCCTCTAGCACGCTTTACAGTGTATCTTGTCAGCATTATGCTTGTTTTCCATGCTGTGCCTGGAGTCAATCCAGCCTATTGTCTTTCTCTGAGTCTGCTTTCAGCCTCACCCACCCTCTTTGTTCCTTTCCTCCTGTCTGCCACTGTGGATTGTGCTTTTATTTCTACTGACCTAAATACTGGTGACTCACCTTTTCCCTGTGAGTTGTTTCTCCTTAGCTTCCACACAAAAACACGCTTATTTTCTTACCAACGTATGTTATTTCTGTGTCACTAAGCTGGTTAAGATCTTTTTAAGAAGCACAACACATATATGACAAACCCTGTACTAATACAATATAATAATAATAATAATAATAGTAATAGTAATAATAATAATAATAATACAATGGAAGTAATCAAAAATGTAGGTACAGTTTTGGCGAAGTTACAGTATAATTTCAGTTAATTTTGTAAGTACAGGAAGTTTTACTACAAAGACAAAACACAGGCCTGACTTCTGTGAAGTCAGAGATAGTAACATTTGTATACCAGATTTAGATCTTTGACTACCACGTTATCCCTACAAGGAATTAGGTACTCAGACCTTCACAAACGCCGTTTCTGTTGGCTTTTGAGTGACCTGAAACTTGTACTTCACTGTGTTGGAGATGCTGATTACTACTTCTTTTGTGCTTCTACCCATTTGTGTAGTATTTCAAGGTGACCTAAACACAATTCTGAAGGAATAAACTAAGAATAATTTAATTTTCCTCATTTTTAGTGCAGATATACACACTGGACTTTCAAGAATTCTTCTGACTTAAACTTCTGAAGCTCAAACACAGACTCTGCCTATCTCAAAGTCGTTGTAAATTGAACTTACAAATGTATTGTAATATGAGGCAACTGAAGATCTGAACAAGATTCAACAGCAGTCAGCAGTAAAATTTACATTTGTGTCTGTAAATACCCATTTACACACAGTGTAACGAAACTGTGTGCTGAAATATTAACAGTTCAGTACTCATAAAAATGAGAGTTAATTTTAAAAAATATGTTCTTTTGTTAATATATATATATATTTATATATATATATATTTCACCTTTTTTTCATTAAGACTCCAGTTGGCCTTTGTTTAAACGTGACTCATCTTCATTTTAAGTATCCAACTTAGCTAGAGAAGAAGTACACAGGAGATCCTATAAAGCCATGGCCTAATCAAGGAGAGTTCTATTTATATAAGTAACTTTTTGTATTTATTTTTCCACCATTTTGCTATTTAAGCGAATAATTTTCTTATAATTAAAAAAAAATATTTTATCCTTAAAAAATAAATTCTCCAAGAATTACTTGTTGCCTGAGGAAAAGTGTTGTCCTTCCAGACATTTTGTGTCAGAGAAGTAGGTAATGAATCTCTCTGATGTATCTTTGGAGCACTCAGATAACTGTGAACAGGTTGAATCAGATGTCAGATCAATGGCTTAGAGGTGATGGAGTCATTGGACAAGCTCAGCGCTAGCAAAAGAAAAGAAATGGTCACAGGAAATGTTTATGGGGAAATAGAAGTGATTTCAAAGTAACATAATGAAGGAAAATTAAAACTGCTGCTAAGGATGGATTCGGTACTACTATATACAGTCTCTCTCCAATGTAAAATAGGTTCCCAGTAAAGATGCACAGCATTTTACATAAACAGGGTTGTAACTGAGGAACAGAAACAGGTGATCAAAATAAAAATATAGTAAACTGAGAGTGTTTGGAAAAAAAATTAAAAGTTTACATGCTGTTCATCACCTTTTTCGTATTAGTCCTTGCATCTTTGTATTAACTGTATTGAGGCTTCCTGGATCATCTCCAGCTAAAGTATACTTTCTTAATAGTGAGCTGACCAAAATTTTACCTAAGTAAAAGTCTTAGAACACCAAATGCTATGCAAACACTCAATTAGCTTCAAGTAGACTTTTCTCATGTGGCCACTACTGTACTATCTGCACGGTTTTGTGAAACAATCAGAGAGATAGGCTGTGATTAATGATGCTTGGAGATATGAACTTAGATTAATATGAACATTTTTTTCTTTCTTTTTATGTTGTAGTGCATATGAAAATATCCTGAAACTATTTGCAAATGCAGGTTGAATTTGCTGGGTAGATGTGTCTGGGAAAATATTGCAGAGAAAATTCACAAAAATTGTAGCCAAAGAGATGTAGTTCTCTTTTTTCCTATCCCCTGGGTTAAAGCACTGCCATAGGGTACAGAAGGCCTTGGATCCCATTCCTCTGTATTTCTGGGGGAATCTGAATGCCCTACTTCTCAACAGAGTGTTGTACCCCTCTGAAAGAGAATTTTGGAGCAAAACCTCTTAGTGCCTCAGGCTGAAGCAAAAGACATCAGCAGTCAATGAGACAGGGAACAGGCATGTTTCATTGGCACTTTTACCTAGAAGTTAGGAGGTAGGCAATTTCCCATGTTAAAGGAGGGAGGTTTATAATCTATTCTCCTGCGAATCTCTAATTATAGGTATGAAACAGAGCTGTACCAATGCTGACACTGAGATCATCTTCTCACTTTCATTAATTCAGTTCAGCAAGAGTTGTTTATAGTTTCAAACACATCTTTTTGCCCTTTCCATTTACATAACAAGCTCTCTTTCCCTTCTCCATCCTCAAGATGTATTCATGGTCCCGATTCAATTTACCATTGTGTAATTGTGATGTAGAGCTTTTGGGAAGCAGATTGTCAGGTTTTATGAGATCACCCACAAAGTGTGATCTTAAATCCAAAGTTACTTGTTACTTCCCAGCAGCATGCTTTCCTTCATGGTACTCTGCTTGCAGACTCTTTTTTCCTTTTTTTTTTTTTTTCCTTAACCGTGGTGAGATTTGTGAGCCTTTTTCCTCCACTAAGAAGATAGAGAGAAACAGAATGAAACAATATAACAAAATAATCATGGCCCGATATCTTGATATTGTGGTGGAAACAGCACTGATACATGATAATTTTGTGATATGTCTATGTAACGTTATGATGCATTTATCAGTAACTCGTAACTGGGTATCATTTCACCATGACTGGCTGCAATTTCATCCAGTGAGAAAGTGGTGCTTTCAGCTCTGTGAGTCTGCAGAATTCAGACTCAGTGCAGCAGAATCTGACTTTCTGACAATGATGTACACTTTACAGAGGACACAAAAGTTTCCCTCATATAAAAGAAAAAAAAGAGCAAGATATTTCACTTTTTGTCATCAGAGAAATAGCACAATTTAAAGATATCCATATCTAAAGATGAAAAGTTGTACTGAAAAATTCACACAAGCTGTATTTTGGCCTTCTGTGATCTGTTGTTTTGTAATAGGAAGACAGCTTTTCATGAGTATAACCTGTCTTTAATTATAGACACTGCTACAGCACTTTATCCAAATTTTCTTGCATTCAGGCTTTTTTCTCCTGGGCTCAGAATACGTTTACTGTTTCTTACCTTTGAGACAACACTCAATTTACTAGTTATAACCACATTGTGACCCAAATGAAACAGGTAATGGATGGAAAGTATACATTTGATCTCTCTGACGTCCCTATGCAGGGCTATGCAATAATCAGTTACAGGAATTATGAGTCTGAAACAATTTTTCTGCTCCTATGGAGCTGGAAAATCTTTGTCATCTCCTTCTACAGTAGCTACTGATTACTGGCTTAGAAACCTGCATGGGTTTGAGGGAGAACACAACAATACGAGCATTGTAAGCAGCATTCTGCCTTGTACTTTGAACACCAACGAAATGCTTTTTGCTGAAATACACTATAAACAGTTCTGCAGCAACAAAGTTATATTTGCTAACTCCACATTTTTTGCAATCATCTAGTTATCAAAAAGGCTTTACATAAATGTTGTATCCATTTCTAAATTGATACTTTGACAAATTTTTACTAGGAGATGTATTTTTAAGATTGACAGAATTCAGCATGAGTTGTCTTGATTTTAGGCTAGGCTTCAATAACTTTGAGACAATTTAAACCAGCACTAGCCAAGTTTAACACTGTTTCAAGGGAATTCACCATATTCTCTGGCAAAAAAACACTTACAGTTGAAGCAACACCAGTGATGTGCGCATTTGGTGTAACTGTGCTGACAAACTTAACAGAGTAGAGTGTCTTACTTGCCCACATCATTATGCATGAGAGTTACTTTACCCCTGTAATAATCACACTCATGTAAGCAGAGGAGCTAGTTAGGCATTTCTTAGGCTACTTCATACCATGCTGTCCATTGTGGTGGTAACTCCAAGATGTGTCACTTCCTGAACTGCACAGGACTGGGTAGCAGAAGTCCAGTTGCTGTTACAGGTTTTGAGGAGATAAAATTTAGAGCGATCTCTTCTCAGGGTCATTTGATACCTTTAAAAAACAAAGTGGTTTCCATGCATCCCTGAGCATAAGGCCAACAACTTTGCCTGGATTTGACATGTGGAAATAAGTGTTGTTCAGTACTGCAGCGGTCTGGAGCCAAATGCAGTATCAACATTCAAAAAGCTGAAGTTGCTCTTCAGCATTTTAAAAATGCAAATGGTTGCTGCTCAGGGCAAACCACATGAGATTCACTCCACCTGCTTTGCACAGATCTGACTGTACAATGCAGTTGGGCTTACAGATGTTCTCCACTGTTGAGACAGTGCAGCACAGCCTGAGCATATCAGTGAACTGAACTCTGAAGCTACAATTAGGATAAATAGTTAATTTGGGTTAAGAAAGTATCTTTTATGCTTGATAGCTATTCTCTTGTTGGAAGAATGGGCAATAACGGGGCACTACATTTGCCTCACTCATTTTTTAAGTCTGGAAAAACTATGGAGGACCCCTAACAACAAAACCTGCTTCGCTATCACCAGGAATGTAGCAAGCATTTACTACACTGTTTACAGACAGGGCTAAGTGATTAAAATATTGCAGACTAGCTTCCATATCTCCGAATTAAAATTACCATTGCTCTCAAAAATTAAATGATCAAAGAATCAGCTTTTTAAAAATACTTTCATGTCATTAGGATCAAGTAAGAGTCACTATAACCATAGTGGGAACACCCCACTAGAGTCTGTTTATTTGTTTGTTATTAAGATAAAATAATTTTGAAGTGAAAGACAAAAGATAAAATAGTGTAGACAGGAATTGCTCTGAAATGAATCTTTTACAACATTTGTAAGAACATGACTCTACACAGTAGAGTAGAAAAAGGTCTGATTTAGCTCAGCATCCTTTCTGATGTGGAAGACAGCACAGAAACAAGGTAAGCCTATGGTGATATATCTCTGGATGTCCTTTGAGGTGTCAGGGACTTGGGGACTTCCTGACCTGGAGGTTCCTTTTGAACACACTGTACTTAATAGCATTTATAGACTTGACATCAGTGAACATGCCTAGGAGGTTTTGGAATTCATTTAGATTTTTGGCTTCTAGAACATCCAGCATATTCAGCTCCACAATTTAATTACATACTAAGTGAAAAAGTGCTTTGTTTTTTTCAAACCTCTTACCTGATAATTTCATTAAGTGCCTACTCATCTTCCATTATTGTTATGTTTTCTGCCTTTGCAGTATTTCTAGCTATTCACAGTGCTCCAGAGGCACTGCCACCATCTCATTTGGTTAATTGACAACATAACCTTAATATCATACCCTTTCTATTCAGGCATTAAAGTTCATTTCACAGAGATCCTATGCTACATTTTGACACAAACTTAACCTTATGTTAGATTTTAAGGTAATAGTGAACCTCCCTATTACATTACCATTATCATTCACTCACAACATTTCTTACATTTATTGTACAGAAAGTTGCAATTCAATTCTTGCATCTTACTGCTTAGGCTCCCAACATATAAAAAGAATTACTGATACCAATGGTGTTTTGCTACCTGTTAAATTCAATCTTTTTCATTGGAATTGCTTTTTTTGGGTAGTTCTTCACTGCTATTCTTTTTTCCTAGGACAGCTTTACCTTCACTTTTCAGGTATGTATTATTATTAAATACATGCTGTTCTATATCTAACTATTTTTCACACATTTTAACCTTCCCTATAATGTTTGAATTTGAAGTGCAAGTAGCCTAACCCGTTCAGATTTAGGGGAAAGTCCATGTCTTTTAGTTCATTTTAGTCTAAATGTCTTCCCAGTCTGTATCTTCATACAGCAAATGTTCATGATTCTCTACATGTAATATGGTTTCCTATGTGTTGTGAAGGAAACTGGAACATTTCAAGTCTTTTTACAAAGGAAATCTCATCTTTTTACATTTGGTTAGCATTTTGCTTTTGGGTCTTATCTTTTACTCCTTTTTATGTCCAACATCCTACACATCACAGTTACTACAGTGAAGATGATGTCGAAATGCTTGGGATGCTCCAGCACATTTTCATTTAGTATGGAAGTCAGTCATCAATAAAACCTCAAACCTGTGTGCGTTATACCAACTGCTATTTACCTAAAAAATGTCCCACTCTTCCTATCAGTGAAAGCAACAAATCCATTCTGAAGGTGTTTATGTGTTCTCCATCTCTTTCAAAATATTTTCAGAACAGCAGTCAGAAGCAAATGAAATATAAAAATGTCTTCAAACAGTTTTGGGAGAAAGGCATTAAATTTATGTCCGGTGGCACCAAAAATGCTCTATGACAAAATAAAACCTTTCCTTTTTTTTTTTTTTTTGGTGTTTCCTTGGTGGTTTCAACAGGTGTGGAAGACTCTCTCTTGAAACAGAGAGACAAATGATTCTGTGATTTTCTTTCACTGATATGAATGGATTTTTCCTCGCTATATGAAAGATTTTGCTTTTTTATGATCAATAACTCTACTTCTTTCAATCATATTGAGATGCTCAAAAAGTCCAGTGCTCTGTTGAAGGCTTCATTATTACACTCCATTATTTGATAACTGGAAGCATTAAGTATGTAGAACAAGAAAGAAAAGTAATTTTCCAAAATTTTACAACATTTTCCTAGGAGAACACTCCTAAGAACATTGTAAGGAAGAGGCAATATATGCATTCAATTGATGCTGAGTTTGTTAATAAAAGGACTGATTCAGATCCAATGAACTCTGACTATGACCACAAAGGCTCTAACTGAACTGCAGTGCTGACCTCCCATGCAACTCAACAACTTATAGCCAGGAAGAGGACTGTCAGGCACAGTGTGACTGACTTCAAGGAAGAAAGTGCATATTAGGAAGAAACTAATATTCTTATGGCTTTTTCACTACAACAAGATATTCAGATATTTGTCTTCTTTTCTCCTTGTGTTTTTGGTTACAATCTCTCAATTTCAATAATTTTCACCAATGGGCTTCCTTCAGTCATATAAACGTGTCAAGGAAAATGTTTGCCTTTGAAAATAGCATTGGGCCTTTTTAGATGAAAATTAAATCCAGAATATTTTTCTTTATTTAAAATTTACATGGAACCATATCTGTTTAGCATCCTAAAGCCATATTGTCTTGTGAAATTATGTTAATAATCTCTTGCACTCATCTATTAAATGATTCCTAGCTATTGCCACTTGCAACTATACTTCAATAATTACAAGAGTAACAAGAAAGATGAATATGAACCATAATGTTAAATAAAAACCCCACAGAAATAATGTATGTTCTTGAATTATTCCTTTTGACCAATGTGTATCTAGCAGTTAAAATAAGGCTAACATAGCCAAAATCTGGAGATGCATGACAGACAAGAATGAGATGGTATATGTGGCCATTTAGCTTCTTCTCTCATTTTTGCAGCTCACATTTTGTATTTTAAGAATCCAAATGTCCACTAGATAGTGCATGTGATTCAAAAAAAGCAGTGAAGAGTCAAGTCCTGTGAAGCACCAGATCATAAATGATACTTAGGAGTGTCAGATGAGAAAACATTGTTGTATTCAGAGTTCATGAAAGTTGTTTTCCTTTTAGATAGTAGCATTAAACTGACTGAATAAGATGGATAGAAACATCTCTACACTCACAGGCTAGTAATGTCTCAATTTTTCTTTTGCCTTTAGTGTTTTTCCTTAATAAAGTGGCAGCTTACTGTTCTTTATGATGTGGATTTTATAAAGCATTTTTAAAAAGTATCAGTTCTTTATATATATGAAGCGGATACATTTATGGAACTTAGTGACAGCATAATATCATCTTAACATCTTAGGCAAAGTTAAGAAAGCTCTCCAAGAAGTGCTGTCATTTAGTTTGCCAGGCAGAGCAAACAATCAGTATCTATCTGGTGACCCCGGCTGCAGTGTGTTAGGCTGAAGTACAGAAGGAAAAGTTTTGTGGTGATGATATTTTTCAATAAATATGCCATTATTAGTAAGGGCCACAAGGTTTGTGTTAATCTGACAGTGTGAGGACTCAGGACAGTCCCTAGACTGACTTGTTTCAGCTGTGAAAGCAGTTTTATAGCAGCCTAAATATGCGTTCACTTATCTTTAGCTTACAGTAAACACAAGTAGTTATTTTGTGTGTGAACTGAACTTTCTGATTGCAGAATAAAATGCACTTTGGGAGAGTGGAGACACAGGATAATACTAGAGTTCCCACACAAGAAACACAAGCTGCAGTTAATACAACCAGGAAACACAGCCACAACAAATCACAGTCAATTAGTGGTCACTATGTAGTGTACTACATAGTGACCACTACAAAATGTGGTAAGTTTTTCCTAAACCACAAAGCATGTGGCTTTGTTAATCAAGCAAAGCCAGCAGTGGGGCTAACAGAGGACTGATTGATTAAGAACCAAAGAAAAGAAAGGGCATGTGAGCAGACTATGTTAAAACACATACAAAAATAAAACCAAGCATACTCAACACCAAGGAAGCAGCAGCTTCCACCCTGAATATTGCACTTTTCCTGTTGAAGCCCCAGAATGCTGATATCTCACTGTAACCCTTCCCCCTGTTCTGCTTGAGGAATATAGACAGCATCAGCTTAGGACACAGGAATATTGCACAGGGAGTCCAATACTGGAGAAAAGGTGCAGATAGCAGGAATTTTTTGTATAATGTTACCTGTATTACTAATGAAGTTTTTCTGCATTAATTTGGTTTGCAATTGTTGGTAGCATTGCAGCTGAACCAATGATAGATTTTTGTCTTTTGATAAGCCTGTTCAAGTTTCAATTAGATTAATTCCTTAGCTCCACATATGTTTGCTCCCTTTTGCCTGCAACAAGATTTTGAGTGTTACAATAGATACCAAAATGGGAACGGAAGTAGTTTTTAAAGTTTCTCCTGGTATTATCCACAGAGTAAATTTCAGATTATTAGTAGTACTTGCAGGGGAGAGGGACTATTCTAAGTAGCTGGCTGAATACTTCTGAGCCAGTCACACAACAGAACTGTAGAAAATGCAGATGAGAGTAGGCTCATCATTTTGATGGATGGACCTTGTTTCATTTTTATTTTTTGCAGCTATGCTACGTTTCTTTCTGAGAATGGGGCAGAAGAGCTGGCAGAAATGTAACTGCTTCCTTTGTCTTAGCCAACAAACTGGCAAGAAAGTCTCTGAAGAGAAGGATGATCACTTATTGTCCAGTAGCATTTGAGCATACACAGCTATATCTTCTAAAGTTGCGACAGACAGCGTGAAAGCTCAGATAACAGGCAGCCTGGAAAAAGATACAAGGAATCTTGGAAAGAAAAGAGCAGACACACAGACTTTGAGGTGACATTTTAGAAAGAACTTTGCTATGGACCCAGCAGGAACTACAGTTTGCTGTAATAGAGCATTTGCTTTTTTTAAAAAAACACATTTTTTATTTCTTGCATTACTTAATATTACACATGTTATTCTTCTTTTACTTTACTCCACTTGCTGATGGGAGATACTTATATTTATTTAAGCACAAGATTAGTACTTGATTCATAGCTGCACTTCCTGCATCTGCCTTTTTGAGATCCCATGTTTTCTAAGAACAATAAAACAGTCCTACAATAATAAAATGTCCTAGGCAATGTCCATTCAAGGGATGCTTTCATCATTGCAAAATATAGAAAATGTGGTAAGCTTTTCCTAAGTGTGTTCAATCATCTTTTAATTAGAAGACTCTTCAGAGAACCAGCTGAACTCTGATCTGTTTTACTGCTTGCACATTATGTGTCTTAGCTTCCTTATTTACCCTTTCCTGTGCATGCATCTCATTTAACAATATGTCTTCCAGCCTAGTTGCATCACCTGAATTGAAACTTGTTTTCATGCACATTTGGAAAAACTTTTGTCATTGTCCTGTAAAATCACTGTTTTATGTACCACTGGTAATACCTCATGGAATTTTCTGAATTTACCTCCTTTTTCACAAATACCAGTAACTTCCAACATACCAGTGTTTGAGATACTTACCTCAAGGAGAACAGGCTTTCACATTTCTAAGACAAATAGCATTTTTCAGTTTTACCACATCTGTAATTTCTCAAATTCCTCTTAATCTTTTTTCTTTAATTATCTGCACACTCCTTCAAATTTAATATCATCTTCAGATTTCATTAGTGTGCTCTTTTCTTTTTCTTTCAGACTACTAATGTAGACATTAAACAAATATAACTCTTGCCAACTCTTGCTAACAAATGCCAGCTCTTAAATCTCACTTCCTAATATGCTGCTGTTTAATATTTCTGGGGTTTGTACTCATTTGGAGAGTTTACAGCCTGCATGGTTATGATCGTATTGAAGAGACTACTGAATCAAATTTTAAAACTGAAAATTCCGAAGATGCCATATCAAATGCCTCACCAGAATCCAAACATATACAATCTACTTCATTACCATTGCCCATTAATTTTGTAATTGCATCAAAATAAGAAATGATGTTTGACTGACGAATTTTAAATTCTCACTGCCTCTCTCGTCCCAGCTATTAATGATGGAATACGTATTTCACTGCTTTACAAGGCACTCAGATAATATTTACAGCATTGTAGTTGTCAGTATCAATCTTTTCTTTTCAGGAAATATGTACCACATTTATTTTTCTCAATCTATTCAGTACATTTTCCTCCATCTATAAGTTTTTAGAAATAACCATTTGTAGGCTTACTGAATTCTTTTGATCTAAAAGAAAGCATGTCCTTGCTTGTGTTTGGAGTACATCAACATCTTCAAGAACAGAGCTTCTAAAGGGCCTCCTTCCATAGATATGTAGGATGCAAGGTCAGCTGGAATATACTGAACGTTAGCCATGGACATTGGGTCCTGTTTACAAATATATCAACACTCTCCTGAGAGAATAAATATGCCAATTTTCACCCTTAATTCCCACATAAGCGCTAAAATTTGATGTCTGTTCCAGAACATGAGGATAAGCAAGCATTGGTTGCTGAGAAAGGCTGTGGAGTTTCCAGCCTTGTGGTTATTCAGAACTTGGCTGGACCTGAGTAACCTGCCTTAACTGTACCCATTTGAGGAGGGGATTGAACTAGACGGCCTACTGAGATCTCTTTCAAATAACATGATTTTGTGATTTTATGAATTTAATTTCTTGAAGGCTTAATTTTCAGTCTCAAATGTTAACGAACTTCCTGTAGTCATTTGTTCTCATGTCAGTGTTACTTGTGCATACAATGCTATTCCTGTCCTGGTATTTAGTCCCCATTATAAATAAAAATATTATATATATATATATATATAAATTTCAGCATTAGTTTACATCTATTTCTTGTGATAACAGGTTTTTGAAAAGGTGCTTTTTGTTTCAATTTTTCAAGATATTATTAATTTGTCTCTTTTCTAATGCCTTTTCCCCTTCGATACTTTTTCCCTTAAAAACACTCTACTTATCACTGTCACTGATATTAGACTCACTATCTAGGCTAAAGAGAATACAACATAAACATGAGTATACATCATTCAAATGTGGTAAATTGAAACTTGACAATATTTTATATTCCAGTCTAATTTTGTGCATCATTATCCACTTAGACATCTAGTGTGTAGAGAAACAAGATTTGAATATGCCAATTGTTCCTAAAACACATACTTAGCTATATTATACATTTTGGGAGCATGACTTTGAATCAACAGCAGGGTCAGATACTTTTTTAGGGTGTGAGAAGGCCCAAATTTGTGGCATATTGCATCAGTTCTCAAATGAATTTCTATCTAATGATTAAGTATTATTTGATCCAAAAATCAAAATGATGAGCTAGAAGAAAAGCCTTTAGGTACTGAGCATTGCCCTGCCAAAGTGAAAGGCAGTGGTCTTGTTTCCCAAGCTGACTGTAACTGTAGATGCATAAGGCAACCAAACTCTTATTCAAGAGAAACAAAGCAAGGTTTCTTTACACTGAAGCTTTTTAAATTAAATTCCACAGTCTTGTTAAGTTGTACTGTCTTACGCTGTTGTTCCTAGCCAGATTGTACCACCAGACAGGGCAAAACTGTTCCAAATCTTTCTCACTGGAACTGACACTGAACCAACCCTCTACTTAATATCTTGACCCCTTCCTTAATAACTATTATTTCTGCCTATTAACAGCTCTCAAAATCTACACTACATTGTAATTAGTAAACTTCTCAAATGCAGAAATCGGTTATCTCTGCCCTTTTTAATTCGTAATCAGCTGATATATGTATGCTATGCTGTCAACCCAGTCCTCCTGCAGCTGATTCACTATAATCTGCAGGCTGACATCTCCTTACACTTCTTAACTGAAACATATTGTGTTAATACAGCTCTCCATTCTTTTTCTTCTTCGTGGAAGAATAGAACTAAACAGTCGAAAACTGTTGGGCTTGAGAGCTGTGTATTGCAAACATGCGCTTGATTTGAGACACTTGCACAAATTTAAATCAGAGAAGAATGTAGCACTGTTAGCTCCATACCATGTACTCTGAAAGAAAGTCAGGCTTGCTGAAGCATACATCAATTTATCTTTAAGGTTTGGTATCCTCTTCCTTGTCCCAGCAGCAGCTACTTCAATATTTCTATATTTACCACACTTTCAAATATATCTGCAGTTGTTTCTTTCATTTTGTAACACATTAATGAGATGATCAAAGTCTGAAAGTAATTTTGCAATGTATGTTAGAAAAATATTTATCATTAATCCTTTGCTACTGACTTCTAATTTGTGCCTGCAAGCATCTCTGTGATATGATTTTTTATAACTCCTTGTGAGCACAAATTATTGAATTCAGATGTAGATTTGCCTAAAATACTTTTCTAGTCAGCCAAATAGTTACGTAGTTCAGGTGGAGATCTGCAGACTGTTTAAAACTCAGCTTCGTAACCATGGATAACAGAATGTATTAAAACAGCCCCTTATGCACAGAATCTATTTGTTTAACTTTCAGACATGCACTTGCCATCAGACCTGTTTTGATTGGATATACAAATTAAAAGCTAGTCCTAAGAGTTACCGAAGATGTTCGCTTGAGTACTTAAAGAATAAAATGTGCTTTGATTACATTCATTAGCAGCCAAATATTATTTGAAACAAAATTACATGTCCATTACAGTTACATCAGGATTCACTTGATTCATGGGAATATCACAGGAATTACAGTTATAAAAGGAGAAAGCATTAAAGGTACTGTAGTGAGACAGAATCCCTGTAGCATGCATTAAGAACTATGACAGCAGAACTATAGCTGAATATTTTCCCCAGTGCAATAATTTATTATCTGAATTCTACAGAACCCTGTCTATTTTTGTAATTTTCATATGCCTTTTACTTAACAAGAACATAAATACTTATCATACTACAATCTGTGGAACTTTCAAGATCAGTAGAAATTTATTTTAAAATAAAAAGAAAATAAGCACTTTCTCTATAAAAATATTTGTTGGGCTCTCTATTAGGCACAAGAAGTCACTGAACTTACAGAGTGAGCAAAGTCGACATGCTAGAAACAGATCTGAAACTCTATTCTACAGATTTCTGCTACTTCTTTTTCACTGCTGTGCATTTTACTACAGATGTAACTAACAGAAGTGTTTCTCAATATATGAATTTTCAGTACCTGCATGTGGAAAAAAATATGCTCCTTCAAATGCATAAGGAGGCTTAAAAGAACGAAGCAGAATTATGCCCAAAGATGGATCAGGGTATTTACTAAAAAACAAACCTATTTTTTTCCAGGTATACCTTCTATTACTCAACAATTCCCATTTTTAATTTATTAGTAAACATAATTTCATTAAATCTGGGCAAAAGTACCTGTGGTAAGAGTTTTGTGAAAATTTTTGAAAAATATATATTGTGAGGTACATTTCAAAGGCAATATTTCCCACTAAACGGTAATATTTCAAAGAAATTTATGTATGTAAGTACAAAAGAAATTAGGAAAGTCAATTACTACATGAATGTACAAATAACAAAGTTCAGCTTAAAAGCAACTGATCTTTTTTTAATGAGACAAAAACTGAGTTCAGAACTATGAACTGACACTGTAGCACATAACAATTGAAAAATGTTACCACCACTTAATCTCTGCTCTGCAGCTTTCAAAATACCTGAAGTGTCCAAGACGTGCATTCTTGCAGAGACTTATTGAAGGCACAACTGAATCAAATTTTAAAACTGAAAATTCTGAAGACACCATATCAAATGGCAGAGAGCTATACTCGGCAAGCAAAATTAGAAAACTTAAGGCCCCAGCCATTAAAAAAGAAGTATTGAGAGAGATTCTGGACATCAAATTTCTGAGAAAAATCCAGGTTGAGACTCAGTAGTGAAGGCTGCAGCACATGAAACTGCCACAACCCATCTGGCAGAAGTACACAAGCTCTTGAATCAGTACCTGTGCTTGGTTGTGGAGGTAGGTCTCTGGATAGCCTGGTGCCTGGGCACCTTGATGATCCAGACTGGGAACCTATTGCTTGCACCACAGATCATTTCTGGGATTCATGTGGTTTTCACAATGAGGAACAGAGCTAGCAGGTGTAAAAATGGTGTGTGCATGGCCATATCTGCCCTTGAGTATGGGACACAGGCTGGAAACTTGCTTGAGAAACTCTCCTGGAAACAGCTGCGAACTTAGAAGTGGTACTGCCTGCTGAAACATATCGTGCACCAAAAGTGGTTTAGTAAATCCTGAGCAGGGGAACTCTGCTTAAATCAGCCTTACTACTTGGCAGTTTCCTTGACTACAGAACAAAAATGAAGCAGGGCAATACCACTGGAACAGCTTGTGATCCTCAGAACCTTTAGTTTCAACAGAGGCCATGCTGTTAAAAAAACCTTGTAAATAGATGCCTGCTCCCTGCCTCTCTCCCACTAATTTCTTCCTGAGCTCTGTGAATTTGAATTTTAGCTGAAGCAAACTGCAGCATATATGAAAGGTGTAACATTCCTGGTATATGCCTCTATTCGGCGATCAAACCCAATTAGATGGTTTGACAACAAAGAAATAAATAGGTCATTTAAAATGTATGTATATTGATTACTAGGATCGTAATTTGTTTTGTATTCTTTATTTAAAGGTTATTTCAATTTCCCTTAATGATGTGTATTAATAATATTAAGAAGTGATCATGCATAGAATGAGAAGTTCTAAAAAGATCTTCATTTGACATGTAGTTAGACAAAATAAAAAATTTTGGAAGCAACCAAGGGGAACTCAGATGTAAGTGCAGAAGAAGGGCAAGGAACAGAGAGGGAAGGGGATCAGAGATTGCACAGAGCAGGGGCAAAAATCTTAAGCTTTGACCTTGCCAGCTAATACCGCTACATTTTAAGTTTAGGCAATAGGGTGGTGTGGGAAGAAAAAAGCACTGACTTTACTCGGGCAAAACTCATTCAGATTACTAAACTGGACATTTTAAAAAGGAGAATTTAGTTTCTTCTACCACCTTCTTCCTGCAAGGCTCCCACTCCCCATTTCTGATTTCAGAGACAACAGTTGTTTTAGTCTTCATACCCTGTTGACTCATTTCTTCTTAACCCTTTTGGGAAGGGTTGGTAGTCCCTCTCTTCCCCCCCCCCCTTCTATTTACTCTTGTTCAACAGTCTGTCTTTTCTATTCTCAATTTCTCTTTCTCACCTTCCTTTTGATACCCTTTTTCCTCTTTACTCCTTTTCTAGATTGCACTAAGCATACACTGCACTAAGCAGTGTTTGCTAGACTAGTTTGTTGTAATCTGCTTCACTTACACCAGTGAACACACTAGAAAACCACACCTCTTGGTGGGTAATGTTTACCCAAACGCTTCAGGAAGGGGGAATGCCTGAGTACTTGCAACTAAAGATGTGTAAAAGAGAAGGGGAGTGGAGAAAGAGGAAAGAAACCTGTGCAAAGCTGCAATTACTGGAAGTCTTTCTACTGATGTTGTTTGATGATAAACGTGTGAATCATAGACCCTTCACAGTAACAGGTGTGTAAAGCCACCCACGCAAAATAACTCAGATTTTTTATGTCCTTCATTAATGCTCTCAAGCTGCACTGTGGTTTGAACAACACTTACATTTACCTTCTGAAAAATGGTGTGAAGAAGAAGTATTGCTGCCACATTTACATTTTTATAGTATGGCTTGCTCTGAAACTGTTAGAGGAGATTGCCTGGCTTAAAGCCTGGCTCAATGATTCCTGGAGGATATTTTTTTCTGCAGTATCCAACTACCATATGGAGTGCCAAGAAGCATAAAAGAGATTTCAGAAGCAATTCCATGATTACAGTTACTATACATTAAAGGCACAGAAGAACTATCGTAAATTATCTGTATGGTTCTTGCATAATAAATTACTTTACTCACATCACAGGTGACAGGCTTCCATTACAGATCATTTTGTTTAAATGCATGGCAATCTTTTTAAACAAATGACTTCTAGCTTCAGAACTCCTGTGATTCTGACAGTATCTCATTCCAGACCTGCCATTAAACGTCTCCTGAGTGGCCTTGAGCAAATTATTCTTCACCCCACTGTCCTGGTTGTCTCACTTCCTGTGGTCTGCCCGTCTTAGGTATTCAGATAGTGACAATCTCTGGAGTAGAGAGATAATTTTATCACTTTAAATTCTTAATGCAATGGAGCCTATACTAGTCTGTAGGAACTTCTGAAATAAATACTTAATAATGATAATTAATCATAGTAATAGGATGAATTTTGGAAAACGTGAGTGGCAAGACAGAGTAAGAGTCAATTATTTCAAAGATTTGGACCTGAGGATGAGTTGCAATGAGCAATGGTTGAGGACCACACAAGTAGCACCACTTGTGAAGGCTTCGATTGAAATGACTCAGCACAGGCAGGACAGAGGGAGGATAAGAATCCCGTTTTCCACAGCAACCTTCAACTCTCTTGGATATGAAGTTATTCTTTGCTGAAATTGTGTGATATTTTCTATGATCACTTCTTTGTCCATTGAAAGTATTTCTGGCCACAGCTATTACCCAGCTCCTGGGCAACACACACTGCTCCTCTTGGCAATCATCAGACTACCTTCTATATACTCCTCAGAGCCTTTAGGCTTCTTTGTGTTCTATTTGTCACCTTTCAGACCCTTTCATTAATGGGACTTCTAGCTCTGTAAGTTCATGAAGCCTACAAGGATTTCAGATTTTTTTCTAGGATAGCCCCAGCAAAAATGCACTCTCCAATTCCGGGAAAAAGTGAAGTGATGTTCTAAACTTCTCGAATAATTTTCAGAGGATGTAAACGTACAGAGAGAAGCAGGTGTCTTGCAGCAAACAAGAAGTGCAAGATTATATAATTTAAAATCGCACCAAAGCACCAAATGACTGAATTAAGATTACACAGCTTCAATACTGTCATCTTCCAACTGTCTAGAACTCAAGTGGTCACATGAATACTAGTTCTTTTACCCTAGGGTTTTTTGGTTTTATGGAGCTTAGGTTTAAAAGATAAACAAGCAAGACTTCTCAACATCTCTGTTTGAAATCCCCTTATATTTTACTGACAATCCTCTAAAGTTCAGCAATTTGGGTTTTTTTTTTCCCCTCAAGTTCTGAGGGGAGTGCATACCAGTAGTCAGAACCTTTTCACTTTACAGTGTATTTTCAGCACACTTGTTTTTCTTTTCTCCTCTCCTCACTTCTGTTGCAGTCTCCCTTCCTTAAACACCTTTTACTCCCCCTCTACCGTTTCAAATCTGCCCACTTGGTTTTTCTTGCCAGCATCTCTCTCTCTCCTACCCCTCATGCCAATATTCCTTCTTTACACACCCCCAAATCTTCCTCTTCACTCTCAGGTTTAGAAACTAGGCTGTTTTTTTCCCTCACGCATCAAGACACAGGAGTTTTCCTCTGTTGATTTTCTATAGCCAAGCTCCACACCAGTATTTTGGTGCTTTCAGAAATCATTTTAAGAACGCCTGTAATGCTTAGGACAGAGCTGATCTTCAACATGTTTAGCAATCAACCACTAATAAAATTCTACATAATATATTCTGTTATTTTTTTGCAAATTCTTATCTTGGCTTCATACAGTATAATGTTTTCACATGGGCCTACATGCATGTGTTTGACATTACATATCCTATGCCACATGAAACCTAAATCTTTTCAATAAGCTAAGTTTATATACCAGGAAAAAAACCCCTGTAAATTCTACACAAAGAAACAACTGATAATTCAGCTTAAATTTTACCCCCTTTACATTTTAGGCAGAGACCAGTACCTGACATACATATAATAATTGGTCCAGTCATACTTAGACAAATGAAAACTTGGTATTATATCACGAATTAGAAGTTAATTTTAAAATCAATCAATTTTAAAATTATGGGGCTACTTGTGCCCCATAATGCATAGTTGTACACTCTAAGTGTTCATTCCTTCCCACATTATGTTACTTTCTGTACTTATCTGTGCAACCTTTCCCTCCTGCCCCTGCACAAACATCTGAGAACTTCTAGGGAGCTGAAGGCCGATTTGGAGGACAGCAGTGCTTAACAGACCTTTCTCCTGAGTCCCTTCCAGCTACTGCAGTTTGTTGAGATATGAATTCCCAGCTCTGAAGGACTGGCTTCTCTCCTTGCTGGAAAGAAACCATATCTGAGGAAAAGATGTGGTAAGAACCAGGCCCCTAAGGGCACTGCCAGGACATCATGTCCCTGTCCGGCTACAGTCCTGGGGCTCTCCTCACCTTGCCCACAGCCCAGGACCCCACATCATTTCCCCTGGGCCATCAGCCCCTGCCTCAGTGACACCACAGCAGGGCTGTGACCAGCCCCTCCCAGACCTGTCCTGCTGGGGCCAGCCCCTCCCAGCCCCCCTCCTTGGGCCATGATGACCTGGGCTCACCCCTGGGCTCACATCCTGGCCCGGTCTCAGCCCATCCTTGTCCCCATGGAGGTGCTGATGGCCAGGGCTGGGGCTGCCCCAGTGCCCTTGGCTGTCCTGCTCCTGGCTGGGGCAGTGGGATGGGCCTTGGTTGCCAGACCTTTTCCTGACAGATCTCTGGGGACCCTTTGCTGCTTGCTCCTGGACCATGACCCCATGGAGCTGCTGTCTCCTGCTGCACCCTGACACCACGAGCAGAAACCCTGCTGGTACCCTTCGCCTTGCTGATGAAAGTCTGAAACATCAGGGAGCAGCAAGGCCAATCTTTAACTCTGCTGGAAACAAATCAGAGTTTCTCAGAAAGGTAAGCAAAGCAACAGAAAAAGACAAAGTCTGCCTTGTGCATTTCATATGCTGAGGAATGGTTTAGGTGATGCAGAAATAATGAGTTTACTAGGCTTCGGTGATTAAAGGGAAATATTAGAAACTCATAAGCACAAGAAGTCATTGGAAAGTTTCTTACAGATAATTATCATGATGTCCTTGGACACAATGCTTATTTTTCTGTTCCTGACATAAATAGAACATAATAAATAATAAGGAGAAGGTCAATGCAATGCATCATTTAAGTTGGTTTTAATATCTGGATTCAAGTAAAAAAATAGTGGTTTTAAAGCAGTCTTAATATATGTGCATTTTATGGATCTTAGTCAAAAGGGTAAAATACACCCACATATGCACACATAACACAAACACGCTTTTTTTTCAAATTCCAGACTGACTTTTAAAGTACTTTTATTTAATGTGGATGTAAAGGGTTTGGGTATTTTTTGTGACTTCTCTGGTATTCCTAGATTAATCTAACTGCTTTTCCTTCTAGATACACAACAGCATCTTCTAAATGGTAACACAGAGTATTTATTGCTTTCTGGACAGGGAGAGTAGTCCTGATCCTAGAGACCCTCAGGAGGGAAGCTGGCAATCAGCTGATAAATACACAGTGAATTATTTCCTGAAAAGTCATGAGAACTGAAAAAAGAAGTTAGCTTTCAAGACTTCAGGCTTAATAAAAGAAACACAGATAATCTAAGCTGACTCTTGTCTGAATCACTGCAAAGAGTATGTATTTACTTCTTGTGGCAAGGAAGATGTATCTTTTTTTCTGTCTACAGAATCTCACACAGTTACTGTGGCAGAGAGAGAGAAAAGAGAAACTGAGAGAAAAGAATAGCTAATTTTTCCAGCTTCCTGGTTCTGTTGTCTCAGTGCTAAGTGGTGTAAGCAACTGGGATGAAACTGTGAACTGCATTTATAGACACAGAGGATCTGGAATCTATAGTGAGCACTTATCAGAGAAGAAGGACCAAATTAGAATTGCAGCTTGAAATATAATTTCCAAACAAAATTACAATTGCAGTCTTCAACATCCCCATGAGAGGAAGTGAAGAGGCAGGTACTGATCTTGTTGCTCTTCTGACCAGTGACAGGACTTGAGGAAACAGCATAGAGTTGAGTCACGGGAGGTTTAGGTTGGACATCAGGAAAAGCTTCTTTACCCAAAGTGTGGTTGGGCACTGGAAGAGACTGCCCAGGGAAGGGGTCACAGCACCAAGCCTGGCAGAGTTCATGAAGTATTTAGACAATGCTGACAGGCACATAGTGGGATTCTTCAGGGGTCCTGTGCAGGGCCAGGAGTTGGACTGGTGAGTCCTTCCCAACTCAGCATGTGGTGTAGTTCTATTCTATGATTCTGTGAGAATTATCAGAATATGTTTGCCTTGCAACTATAAAATAGCAGTCCATTATCTTAGCCTAACTTATGAATATAACATGACTGACAGTATGGTCCAACTGCTTAAGAATAACCCCAGCCAGTTAAAGTGCCTCAAACTGCTGCCTGCCATCACAGCCAGGTTGTTCATTTACTCAAGGCTACATGCAAGTGAGATATTTGCTCCTGTCTCTCAGCACAGGCTGTTCTTCCCGAGTGGTCAAAGACACACTTTCAAGCTCCTGATTGCAGTGGAAAGATGCCCATAATAAAGTAACAGTGACAAGAACAATAGAAATGCAACTTCCCCTTTGCAGAAATTAGAAGTGGAGAACAGAGTTTTAAACCTCAACAGGATTGATCATTACTGCCTTTCCTGAGCTAATGAATAAGGAGAAAGAATAAATCTATTGTAACTCAGATGGCTTTCACCTGACAACTGAGAACCTCTAGGACATGTAGACAAACAGGCCACATACCTGTGAACTGAAGGAGTATATTGTGAGGTGATATTGTATATCATCTCAACACAGTGCAGTTAATAACACTCCTTCTGGTTTCAGGAAAAAAAAAAAAAAAAAACTTAGGGAAATT
>VZRR01002859.1:469692-547283 GCA_013398015.1 Oreocharis arfaki | reverse complement strand
TTTCAAAAAAAAAAAAAAACAACTTAGGGACATTTTCCTTCTACTCCCACTCCTATTCTCCACCTCCCACTCCTGACATATTATAAGAAAAATCTCAGACACATGATGGAACAGTTAATTTTTTTTTCTATGACCCACTCAATCAGAAATAAAAGAAGTACCACTGGTAAAGCACAGTGTATAAGCAGCAGAATAAGCCTGAGTGTCTTTCCCACAGCTGAGGGAGACACTATAAATGTATAACTCTTGTCATGTTGTAGATGCTACACAAAAATTCTGCACCAAAAAATTGTTTTCTTGGATTTTGTGGGAAGTGAATACTAAAAAAGGGGTAGAAGAAGTGACCAGGAAGTGAATTTCACTTCCATGAAAAATGTAGAATATAAATGTATCCTATCAGGTACACAAAGTTTAGCTATCTTTCTTTCTGTCACATTCTCACAACAAACTACGCAATAAAAAAAGAACATAAAATCTGTCTTGTAGACAACTACACAGAAATACTAAATAATTCACTAGATTCCTTCAGAAGACCAGCAGATGATGGCAAAAGAGCAATACCTTTGCCTTTTCTCAGTGTGATTGGAAAGAAAAATATAATAAAATAAATCTGGATATAACTGTGTTTATTTTTAAATAGGAAATGAGGAACAATAAAAAGAATTACTTTAGTAGCTCTCAAATATGTTGAGCATTTATTACTCTGATTATGTTAAAAGATATCCATACCACTAGTGTTCCTCTAAATGAAATTTAAATTCTCATTGAATTTGAAAAAAAATTAGAAAGATAAAATGTCTTGGCCAGTGTCAGTCCACATACTTTAGAATTAATGACCATTCTCCTGCAGTTTATTTAACAGTGTAGCTTGCAATCATGGAAATTGCATAGGAAAAACCCATCTATTTAGCTGAGGATTTAATAGGAATTTAGTTAAAGAGAAATAAGTGCTAGGGAGTGATACAAAACTGCCATAATTTTCAAGAGGAGCTGCCACTGATGCCTACTGAAGAAATGAGTCAATGATTTCTTAATGAATCTCTGCTTTTCTCCTCAGGCCAAGACGTTTGATTTACTGGTTTGTTTCTCTTCCAACAATAAAACTTTGCTGTATAGGCAGAAACTCTTCAAGGCAGAGATCAACCACTTGCGAAATGCTGGATGTGTGTTTGCACAGGTCCTTCAACAAATCTCAATCCCTTCAGTTCCACCTAGAGGCACGAGCGCACAACAGCAGCAGGAATCACCCGGCACGGACGGACTTGTGCAGAGGCAGTGGAAAAATGAAACGCGTAAACTACAAAAATACAAATTTTATGGATTTGTGTCTTGTCTCATTCTCAGACCCAGCTGAAGTTTCCCTTGTGTTAAAAACATTTATAAGTCTGTTTCCCGGTAGATCCTCTTGTGGTGGAAGCATCAGAGCTGACCTGCAGGCGCTCCACTCTCATTACCTGGTCAGTCATGAGAAGTCTGTAGGAAGTGACCCCACTAGCTCAGGATAGGGGCACATCCAGGTGCATCCAAGTACATACCTGAGCCGAGAGGAAATCAGTATAATAATGAATCCCACTTCCTGAGGTCAGTTTAGTCAACCTGAGAGGTCCATTTGTCACAGGAAGCAAAGATGAGTATGTCAAAAGATCTGCTAAAATACACCTTCAGATTGATTAGGTTGAGGGTGTATTTTCTTCTATATCTACAGAGAACTCAGGATTCCCTGATTAAACTACTGGAAAGAAAAACGTTAAAATGATAAAGCATTTCTGTAACTTTTACGCCTGTGAAAAACACTAATTTTATTTTATGACTCCTGATTTTCCTGTATTAACACCCAGACATATCGTGTCCGCTATAATACTCTTTTGAATGTTATCTTAATGATATACAATTAAGTTATGAGATGCCAAACGACCTTGGAAATGAATACTCAAACCACACAGTGATGAAGTTCACACATATTTGATTACACTTCAGACATACTCAGCACAGAGTTTACAGGTCACATTCCCATCTGATCTGGTCTGGTGTTACTTGGCAGACTTCAAATTACACTTTATTATAGCAGAAGACAATGTTCCTCCATATCTATTAAAACTCATTAAGCCAAACATTGTTACTGAAGACTAGTCAATAAATACAAAAAAAGAAATTTCTGCATAAACCCAAATTGCTTATATTTGTAGTATTTCCAATCTCTTTTATTAGATATTAGTCTTCTGTAAAGATATTTCCTGTGGAAAGGAGAAGGACAAGAGGTATTTCAGTACTTTTAATACTTGACTCTTCACATTTCGGTGTTTGCACCCTCAGCAGACGTAAAAGAGCTGTTCCAGAAGCTTCTCATGGAAGGTTTCTCCCAGAGAAAATGTTTCACTTAAATCTGCTCAGTTGAATAATCTTTTGGATCAGGTAAACATTTTCTATATCTTCAGTTTCACCTGGAGAAACTTTAAGAATTAACTAGTCTCCCTAGTTACTTTTTTAAAAAGTCAATTTATGATCACTAAATCCAAGGTTACTTCACATAGGCAGCTGTTTTGCAATCAGTGTGTTTATTGCTTGCCAAAATCAACTTTTGAAATAACATAGAGCATTTAGTTCATGAATATAAAAATTTCTATCAGCTTTGGAGTGTTGAAATAATGAGGTCCCACCATTTATGCGGTACAGTTCTAAGTCATATTTATCACCCTACTAGCTCTAAAATAGCCTCATCGAAGGTCAAATCTGACATTTGCATTTAAGAAGCATATCTAATTCTATTTCATTAGAAGATGCTTTACCAGCTTTTTCTAAATCAATTTTGACTCAAATAGATTACCACTTAATTCTTCGTCCTCCTCCACATCATTAATGTGCGATATTGAATCCATGCGCCCTACTTTTGTCACTCATGCTCAAGAACATGAATTTAGATTGAAAGTGCTGTGAAGAAAGGGTTACTTGATTTTCTCTGCTCTGTCTATTCTGAAAGACAACTTTAAATAACCCTACTTTGTCAAATCCAGCAAAAGAAAGACTGAGAAAGACCGAGCAGTGATATCTACCAGGAAAATAACGACGGAAAAGAGTGGTTTAACCTGGACAGCATAGGCACATGGACAAGTCACAGACTAAGAGGTTTTGTGATAGAGCTTCAAGAACCAAATCTTATGATGTGATTGCCTGCCAAAGCTGGTTGCAGTGACCCAGGAGCCCCTGTCCAATCCTGCTAGACACAGAGTAAGAAAACACTCTCATAGTGTTGCAATTAGACTCGCAGTGGTACACTTTGAATTTCCACTTTCTCCTGCATTATTTTGGAAAGACAACTTTAGTACATGTTAATTCTTTTCTGGGTTTCATTTCTTCAAATATGAAAAAAAAATTAATTAATGAACCATGTACAAAGAAAATTTGTTAGCAATGTACTTTAGTAAAACAAATGTTGGGTGGTTCAAAGATGCATCTGTATTTCTGCAGAACAGTTAACTGGTTTACACTGTTGCATATGACCTTAAAATCCAAATCAGTCTGTCTTGAAGTTTCACCTTATCATGAGCAAGGTGAAAAGTTTTTATATCCACTGCAAACATTTTATGTAATAGATAAATTAAGTTTCAAGTGTGGTGAAATTTCTTACATTTGAAATTAAATTTAGGAAGAAATATTGTACAATTTTAAAATAATTTATCGTAGGGAAAGTCCACTATTAAAGAGATTCAGAACATCTGGATTCAAAATTATTCAAAATTTATTTCACTGGTACCCTTGCAACAGAAATATATATGGTATAATTTAATGTTAGGACACTGTTCCGAAACCTGAAGGTGTGTGGCATGCATAAAAGGGTATGAAGAAAACGAAAAGTGAAAGCTGAATATTTGTCCCAATTTAAAAAATGTCTTTGGCTTCACTTTGGAATAGATGTATGTTTAATTACAAGATATTGTATGTACTTGTAAAATTCAAAGGGTGAGTGAAAAGAAAGTGGTACATGGAAGCAGAACACTGCCCGAGCAATTCCGCAGCAGACAGTGCCAGAGGCAGTGCTGTTAAGTACCAGCATACTCACCAGAGGAGATAGCCACACTACTGGATGTTTTCACAAGAGCTATAAGAGACAAATTCTGAATTATTGCCTTTGGGTCATGAATTTTCAGTCATGTACTGCTTGTGGATTTCTATACATGGAGAAGTTTTGGGGGAAAGAGCCAGTATGAAGGTCTGCTGTTCAATTCAAAGTGTTACAGCATACGATACAAGCAGACAAATCTTGATTCTGCCTTAACTTGCCTGCTAGGTATAGAAAAGATGCCTGTGTGTTTGGAAATGGGTTTAAATGCATTTAGGTAGTAATGGAGACGGGGTGGCCTACATGGAGATATTATTTGACCTTCTCAGCATGCACATGTAATGTGCAGATCTTCTACAATGCAGATGAAAGTCGCCCAAGCCACACCTTATTGATGTTTAAAGGAATATTTCCTAAGTAAAGTGGTTTTAGTACTCTTGTAAACAGACTTAGAACTAAAATTTATAAGAAAAAAAAAGAGGAGAAAAAAATTTAGAGAAATCTAACTTCTTTGCATCTTTCTGCCTAACTATTTTTACTTTGGTAGTAAAAGTCCAGATAATAGTCTATCAAGCACGGAGAGCTGAAAATTTTTTGGAGTAGTTCACATCAAAGGCTTCTATCCATTTCTTTTACCCTCCTTTTATGTAATACATATGCCTACTTCTCATCTCTGTATCTGAGAGTTTGGCATCTGGGGAGTATGGTGGGGTGGGAATAGAACAGAATATTAGGAGAAAAATGATTCTGTGGCTCCACAGCTATCTGATTTAATAATTTCTGCATTTATAAATGGCAAATATTCCTTGACTCAAAAACATACACTGGGTACCTTAGATATTCCATCATTTATAGAAATAGTTACATTTATTCAACTCTACCCTTCTGAGTAGGGAATTACGCAGTTTCTGCCTTAACGTTATAGGTCTTCTCAAGACTTTGTAAGTTACAGCGGCATTTCTGCAGCTGGTTCTCTTCCTGCAATGCTCTCTCTCGATACCAAACTCCAAGCCCACCAGCATGATGAAGTATTTTGCCCAGACATTTTCAATTTCGATACTAAGTTCCCGTATGGCATAATAATAGGAAAAGAAAAAACATTCCAGTATGATTGACAACCCCAGTAAGTCCCAGTTAGGAGAACATATTCAGCTGTCAGAATCACTCAGAACTATAAGAAACTTTTAGCCAAATGTTTTCATTGTGGCATCTTTAACCCTCCATAACAAAAAGACATGATGTAGCCTTGCAAACAGGAACAGTGTATCTTTTTAGGTATTGACATATTTCAGAGACACTGACACTCTGACTAAATATATTATTCATCAACATGAAAACCTGATAGATGAATAATATGCTTTTCTCAGATAATAAAATGGACAGAGTTTATGGTAGCTTCAGGAATATTCAAGAATTTAAATACCTCTTTAACTCATTTTTTAATGATAGCATGTATAGAATATTTGTTCTGAGCATCAGGGCACTGATGTTTAGCACTGTCTGGTTGACATTAACACATGTTTAAACTAGATCAGAAACATAGTCCAAATATTTTAATTCTCAAAGCATTATGAAAGAAAAGAATAAAAAGAAGTACTCATATTCTGTGAGTGAACACGAAGAAGATGTAAGCTAAAAAATTGCTACAGAAAAGTTAAGAAAATGAGAAATGAGAAATTAGAAATGAGAAAACAAACTTTCATCAGAAAAAGAGAATTACATGTAGCTACTTGAATTACAGTCTTTGCTTGGATTTTTCATGATCCTTCCTTGAATTTCAGAGCAAAGAGATAAGTAGTGGTATCTTCATAATATATTAGAAAATATGGAAACACAAGCATTGTATATTGAATGAACCAGATTTACTCTATTCATATACAATATAGGGGAAAGAAGTGGCCTATGGCAACACTTATTATATATATGTCTAGCTGTATTTTTTTAATAGGTTATGATGTTCAGTCAAACTGTAAAATTCAATTATAAAAACCGATGGAGTATTGCAAAATAAAATATGTATCTAGAGAAATGAGCAGATCTGAGTATATTTTACAGCAAAGAGAACATAATTTTCTTGAAATTATACAGGAAGATTTAAGAAATGTAATGTGAATTGAAATATCAGGAAAAAATACTGCTTACAGGAACTTCTGCTGATCAGAAAAAGCAAAAGTATATTTAGTACTAGAAATGGACTTTAACAGATTACTTCTTACAGAACTGCTGACTCAAGAAGTTTTCTACATTTTCCTGCCTCAAAGTCCCTCCATAAAATCACATCTGTCCAATTCCACCTAAGGGTTACTTAAGAGATTTTTTGAATGTCAACAGTATGAACATAGAAATAAACTGCAATACTAAAGAAACTTGTTTTTAACATCCAAATTTCCCTCTGACATCACTGTTGATACTCTGGAAAATATTTGCTCAACATTTCCACTGATTTTATGTGAAAGACAGAGAAAAAACTTACGGTATAATAAACTTCTAACTTCCGGGTCTTAATTCATACCAACTTTCTATAAACTGCTTCCATTTCTGCTGCTCTGGATCAAAGACTAAACGAAGGCAGGCAATTTCATTGTCCACATGCAGCATGTCCAGTCAGATTCTTCCCTTGGTGAGTCTCACTCCTGCATTTAAACACTGACCAGGACCACTGACTTTCTGACTTGGAGACCTTCTTCCACAACAAAAAAGAAGAAACCCAAGTAGACAGATACCAAATGTCCAATGTGAGTGTAAAGTGTGTGTACATATAAAAGCAGATAGTAGATTATGTGACCAGTACTTAGCAAGGCAAAAGTTGCTATTCTTTCAGTGCTAAATATTGAATGAAATTAATTTCTTGAAATGTGTGCTTAAATAACATTAATTACATATCATAGTCTTAATCTTATATGTCATTAGCATGTACAGTTAAGAAATTACTATGGCACCAAAAAGTGTATTTATTTTTATTTTAGTCGAAGAGAGATTGTTCCTTTGGCATGACATAGCAGTGATTTTTCTCTGAAAATAATGGCTCCTGAAACAACTTTAGATTATAGAATCAGAGAAAACTATCCTGCTTGTGCTGAGCTGTTTCTATCACAACTAGGCAGCTACCAGGATCCAAACCAGCGGCTGAAGGTGGTGTAGCTATATCGACTCCACACTGCAGTGTACTGCAGTGACGAGGTGTAGAAATAGCTTATGAAAATTATTTTTCCCTTTCCACCTAGATGTCTTTGGAGATAGCTGGCATCTGTAGTGATACTTGAAATATTGTGATCAATGTTACAGAGCACTGGATGGGAAAATCAAGGAAACCAGAAATAGCAAAATGTGGGATGCTTCTTGGTAAGTGTTGTTTTGCAGTTCATCACAAGTCCAACACTGAAATGCTGCCATTAGTCACATATACCTGTTGCTGTTTTTATGCACACGAGAAAGGCTTAAAACTGAGAAAACCATTTTCCAAACTAAACAACAACTCTATAGTCATCTTGGTTTTAGTATTTTCCCTTCTCAAAGGGAGGGTTTTTCTCCTTACTTTCAAAACAACACAGAAGAGGAAAACAACACCATATATAAACCAAAAAAATTTACTCTGGAAGTCTGGATCTCTCTGTACACATATGGGAGGATCCCGAAGGTTTGAGGGTACATGACTGAGGACTTAAAACATTTTAAAAAAATACTTCTTGTTTAATTTTTAATAAAACATATCAAAATTTTTAATCCCATGTTGAAGACAACTTCAATTGTGCAAATTTACAGATGATCTTGAACCTTGACCCCCTGTAGATTTCAGATAAGGATACGTATTTAATCAGTCTTAATCTAATACTTTGGTGAGATGTGGGTCTCAAGAGAAACTGTGAAAGGAGAAAGCCACATATGAGAATTACTTCTTAGTGAACTAAAACATCAGAACCTCTTTGAGTTTCATTTGATTTTTAAAAGGCACCAGATGACGAGCAGGAAAATGCCTGATTTGTATCAGATTTGGACTAATCCTAGCTCAGGGAAACTGTTGTTGGGAGGTAGGCATTAAAGAGACATGTGCTTAAATAACATGGTAATCATGGCATTGAAAATAATATTCACAAACCTGAGAGTTAGGTGTATAAGTTTCTTTGAATAGTGAATAGGGAGAGTTAGGTGCCTGAGGACAGTATTTACAGCAGCTTTGAATAAAACACAGATAAATGAATCAATAGAAAACTGTAAAGTGAAATGTTAAGAATTCCACTTAGTTAATGCCTACAGGGATCAACACCTGAAACCACTTTCCATACACAGATAACAGTGTCATACAGATAATTGGCTGATTCCCTTTTAAATGAAACTGCCACAAAGACAGCAGCAGTGTTGTCCCAAATAACTTTAACCTCAAAGAGGGAACACCTGGATATTAGGTCCTCATCAGACAGAAGGAGTTCACAATTATCTTTTAAAAAGATCACTCTTTTTACGGCCTGCTGCACGGTGTTACAGTCTGCATACATATAATATATAAACATATAATTCATACAGCCAGAAAAGAACAAGGAGACTGATGCTAACCAAATGATTATGTCTCTTGAGAAAGTTCGGGAATCCTGATTCAGGGACTTCTTATATATTTGACACTACAGAACCCCTGAGAGTTCACATGGACTCAGAAGTTGTGGGATCAATATCTACCTCTGAATTCTTAGTGTTTCACCACTGTTGAAGGTAAACAAGCACATCTGGGCTTCAGATTTCTCATTTGTAAAGTAGCGATTATTTTCCTCTTAAAAATGGCACTGACAAGGGCTAGCAAACCAGTATCATCTTAGCAGCAGCAGTACCTCTTTTACCAACACAGACCTCTTACAGCTGCAGAGAGCGAATTAATGAAAATGTGCAGCTTCAGAACATGAAGAATCCTCTTATGGTGCCTAGCTTTGGTGCATCTTTACGAGTCCTGCCAGTTCACTCCAATGGCAGGAATTATTGATCAGTGGAAAGGACACCACTCGGCTCTGAGCTCTCTGACTGAGGTTTTATAGTGAGAACAGGCTGTTTGCCTGTTGTTTGTTTGTTTTTAGTCATAGACCCATCCAAAGTTAAATGGAAGTCACTGGAAGAAAATATGACACTTCATAATGCCATTCTGATGCAGACTCTTTTCAGAAAAGTGCTGTATTTCTTTTGACCTTATTTGGGCAAAGGGTTTCAGTGTATTAAATTCTCCCCTGTATGTGTTGATTTAAGTTTTGTTCAAGGGCTTCTAGATGTCTCGTCTGGACTTTTATTGAGTAAGGAAGTGTACAATTAAAACAGAAAATGAAGACTTCAATGGTCAGTTAGAATAACACAACTATATTTTTTCCTGTAAAAGCAGATCTCAGTTATAATAAAATCCAAAATCAACCTATTTCTTTATAACCTGGGTCTACTCATGTCTGCTTAAACTACCAAACTTTTAGATGGCATCATTGTTCTCTGTCCTTACCTGAGAAATGCTCTTTAAGACAGAAATACACTTGGTATTAAATTTATCTATTTTCTTTCTTTTAAAATTTAGCTACAGTTGTACTGTGGCCTTTTAACAACCTACTGAAGTTTTCTTTCTGCAGATAAATTATAAAGGAACTTTCAGTTCAACAAAGCAGGAGCTTAAATTTAGGTAGACAAATGGTGCCAATAATTTGACAGACAAGCTCATTTAATGTGGAGATATCAAACTAAACTCACATAGACTGAAGATAATGAACCTACTTACATAACTAATTGGAATGCATGCTACATAGCATTTTGCTATATTATGGTTTTGGTTTATGATTTTCCACTAAAAATTAGCAGTAGAGGCTAATCTGCTCTTCTTGTAGTTGATGGGAAAAAATTGTGTCATTGACATAGTATTTGTAAAAAATTCTAACACTTTCACCCAGTTGGAGACCAAGTTGAAAACACAAGATACGTTAGCTGCAGTATTAAAAACTTACTTTATATGTCACTATACCAAGAGATTAAGGAAAAAAAGCGCATAGGCTAAAATAAAAATAACTTTAGATAGGTATTTCCAAGTTAACTGATTGTACGCACAAGAGTAAAACAAGTAATTGTTGAATTATTTGTTAACCAGAACTTTTTTTTTCCTCTGGAAAGAAATATGATCCTTATGTTATTCATTGCTTTTTTACCACTCAACTAACTGCTTGGGAGTTTCCACACGTTTCACTGATTACATTATTGTAAAGGGCAAAATATCTCTCAGACTAAAATTTCATTTTTTTTACACATCCTTCTGGAAAGAATGCATAAAATGCAATAAAAATGTGATTTAATGATGATCAGAATTTATGTCCTGTACAGCATACTGAAGAAGAGACTAAAATATGAGGTTTAAGCAAGAACTGAGAGCAAGCAAAACCCAAACTTGATAGCATGTGGAATTACTCAGTGCATGGTACAGAAAACCAGTTTTGTAATATTGTACAAACCATATTTGTAAGACACAATTCATGAAAGGCTTTTTATAATGCTTCTGATAATGTTTTATTGTTAATTAGTTTTCTCACTATGTAGTCCTGTTTGCTGACACAGGTAAACCCTGCAACCAGGATGTTTGCACATAAATGGGTTCTAGTTGTAGGTGTGAATGCTAGCTGTCTTGCTAAATTAGTTTCAATTCACATGACAAAATAAGAATGCCATATCAGTGGGCAGGAGAAAGGGGAGTGTGATGTCAGCCATTCAGTTCTGGCTTTTATGTTTTAGACTACATCACACACTTCAATTCAGAGAGGTTAACAAGGTTATTTCTCAGCTTTTGGCCTTTAGGAACTGATTTGACCGGCAATCAAAACCACTGAGATATAACTGGTATTAAAAAATCATGGGAAGTTTGGGGTCCTTATTTGTGTCACTATGCAGAATCAGACTAGATCTTCTGCTTCACAAATGTCAGACCTTTCATTATTAAAAAAGTACAGCAGAGGAACCACATAGCCAGAAGTGTTAGCCTGATTGATTTTTCGCCTGTGTAAAGTCATAAATAGTACATTGTGATAGGAACTAAAATCTGAAAAAATCTGAAAAACTACTGAAAAACACACAAAATGTTGTGTTGCAATAATAAAAAAAAAAAGACTGAAAGAAAACAAATTTTTGTCACATATATGAAATCCTAGGCTTGTTTTCACTTCAGGAATACAGAATATAGGATCTACACTGCTTTTAAACACATGCTGGAATGTCTGTTCAATACCTATTATGGCATTCAAAAAGTTATGCAAGATTATGGTACATACAAGACCATTTCATTTAACAGCTGTTTTAATGAGAATGGATTGACCGTGTACCATTTAACCAACTTCATTGTAATCTCTGCTTCTTAACTGTGATAACATGATGGAGGGCTAACAACATATTAAATTTCTTTCACTTCATAAATAGGTTTGTAAAGAGGGCAGAAAATGCCTCAAAATTATTTTGGGAACATAATCAACCTTGTAGGATCACAAATATACATTTTTTAGTATCTTGGCCACGTGTGGAAAGAAGGTAAAATATTATTTTGTTATTCCCCTGATTCTCACTACAAACTATGTTTTAGAAATCAGACCTTATGTTTCAGAGCGTATCTTATTCCCAATGAGGACTCATTTCTCCTTTTATTTTATTCAGAAACGTCTATCAAATTGATTTTATATTTTCAATATTAACTTAATTGAATGCATTCCCTGTACTCTGACAAGATACGCCTACTTTGTATGCTGCCTTTGGAGGACATTTCCCTCATAAAGCTACTCGTCACTGTGTCCTTAACAACGAATTTACAAAGTTGGAAAATATCTATCTACAACTATAGACATAATATATGCATTTACTTCTGGACCTCATTCTTCTCTATCCAGTTTTGTGAGTTTAATGTCAATAGCATATATTCAATATTTTAAATTATGCTTATTATTTTTACATGAGATCATTATTTGTAGTCTGATAGTCAGGGCTATTTCCTGGAAAAAAAAAGCTGTGAGAACCCCTAGTACAACACAAATACTTTGACCTTGGGTTATTTTACAAAAGGTCATCCTTATCTTTTTATTAAGTATGTGTTTACCCCAAGGATGTAATTTGAAAATCCATATGCTGAGGCAGAAATTGATATATAGTCCAGAATTCAATCTGGCATTGAAACTTCTAAATTTAGGTACCTATAGGTATGAAAAATATTTAAGTTTCCTGTAGACAAAGGACATCTTTTCAGTACAGTCTATAGAGCCTAGAGGACAGCTTACCTACACATGGTATGCTATGACAGCGACACTTGCAGAAATACACATTCATTTTCTCAATTATGCAGTCAATTCTGCTGTTAGCCATTGATTTAATTTTTTACCTACAGCACTACTAGAGAAGTCTTCCGGTGTCTGTGCCTTCCCCTCCTTTGAAAGGCATATTTTCTTCTATCTTCTGTACATATATCCTGAAATTGTTCTACATGCCTGTGTTAAGGTATCTAAATGGAGCCTTTAACATTAACCCTTAAATCTAGGGCCTATTTAAACACATTAACATATCCTCTTAAAAAAAACCAAGCAAAAAAGAAATCCAGAAGAGAAATTATTAAAACCACCAGCTTTAAAGTTGTCCACTGATGACCTACACATCAAAATAAAATACAAATAATATCAAAAACTTATTCACATCCCCAGAACATTGACATGTGATTTCCTTGGTTTCTTGACATATATTTTCTCAGAAACAATTGGATTAATCAAAGTAAACCGAAAATGTAAAGGTCTAGTCAAACCAAAAGGAACATTAGTTGTATAGGTTATAAAATGACATTTGGATAATAGTTTGAGCTGGCAGTAGCACTGAGAGGTTGTAACAGAAGAGTATCTCTAAAGCAGAATGCCCAGTATCTATAGAAACTCCATACACAGCTGAATGCATTAACAAATACCTTCTCACCTCACTCCCAGTTCTCCCTGCTTCTTCCCCACAATTGTCTGAACAAGCACCTTCTGTATTTTCCAGAGATTAAGATGGTTTTTGTCTGGGATTTCATCTTGTATTATCATTCTTCGATAGCTGTGCACCTACACACTAGTCATTCATGGTTCCTTAAAATGACACACGAGAGATGTTTCTATTTTTGCAGGAAGGTGAGAATGAAGCCAGGATCATGTGAGTCCTTTCACAAGTGCTAGACATTTTCTAGACTAAAGAAAGATGGGTAATTCTAGTGGCTAGGTCACAGGGTTGTGGACCTAAGAGCACCTTGTTCTCTAATTTTAGATGGAACACTGACTCATTATGATATCTACACCTCCATATATTTCCTTGGCTGTGATGAAAAATTTTCTATCTACTAGAAAAATCTCAGAGGAAAAGAATGTTGTGTCTAAGCAGACTTTTCTTGTGTAAATCAGTTATAAAAATATGAGAACAGAATAGTCTGCTTCAGATGAAAAAACAAAGATAAAACACATTCTAGCAGTGAACTGTACAGGCAAAGTAAGAAAAGACAGATTGAATATAGCTGACAGACAACGATAGACAGACAGACAGACAAAGAGATAAACCAGGTGGTTTTGTAAATTTAGCATAGTTTCTCTCTTGCATTTGCAGTGAAGAAGAGGCAATATACAAGAGATGTTTGTTATCTAATTTAAGATCAGTATATGTTCTCCAATATAAATTACATTGAGAGCATGTAGTAGCTGACATCAGATAAATATTGCAGTATACATCGCAGTATACAGAGCATGCTTTGCTGTGTAGTAAAATAAAGAGATGGATGCTTCATATTTTCAATTGTACTTGTTGAGGAGGTGGTGGTAAATATTTTTACATGCTTTATTCCTCAAATATTTTAATCTCTGTGTGTACACAAAATGATGAAGTATGTGTGTGAGCACACGCACAACTTGTGTACCTAAAACATCAGATGTTTGACTGTCCACTTAAGAAAAAGGGGGAGGGAAGGGAAGAATGGGCTGAAAGAGATACTATCGACTTTCTCCTGTATGTGCTATAACTTTTAGAGTATAAACTGCTTAAAAAGAGATTAGACTACTTCCTGAATGCTGTTGACTCCTGCTCTCTTTTAAGAATTTCTGTACTAGCTGCAGGGCACTATATTGGCTAAATGCAATCAGAAGTTGTTCAAATGAAAGAATTCTTTTTTGTTTTCAGTATTTTTTGTTTGTGTTATTATCTCATATTTTATATATTTACATTTTAAGCTATTTTGCTATATTAAAACCATGGCTTATTTTTGTGAATAACCACTAAAACTGAGCAGGTATCAAAGAAGTACACACCGACACATAAAAAAGACATTTAATGGCTCTATATTTCAGTCAAAACAGCAGTTGTGAGGTAGTATAAACCTAAAGGATTTAGTTTTAAGTCTGGTCAAAATAATGTACTCTTTACAGGCTAAGCATACAAATATACCAGATTCATCATAAGCAGTGATCTTATTTTTCTAGTTCTCTATTGCTCCACATATCAGTATATGCAATCCCTTAGTTCTTGCCATTCATGTTGATGGAATGACTCCTGGATTTCTGCCAATACCTGTAGTGTGATTGTGATTCTGGTTCTATTGTCCAAATCTGTTATGTTTTTTAAGCCTGGGCCTTCTATGAACCTGTTGGTAACCCTGACGTCAGGATCATATTCACATTGTCGTGAACTGACAGTCACATGATGGCATTTTAATGCATGTTTTTGATACATGCAAAGATACTTTGCTTTGCTTCCATTGTTATGGGTAGATAGAACAGAAAAGACAACCACTAGAAATTGCTTCATTAGAATAACATGTAGCATCAAGAATCATAACTATAGCCTGTGAAATTTAGAATTATATTATATACTCCATTACTTTGAATAATAGCACGATTGCAGAGTGTTATCCCCAGAACATGCACTTGAATGCATTTGTATATTACATTTAGTTAACTAGCTATACAAGAAATCTCTCTTACTCAACATTATCAGAGGAGACGATGATAACATTAAAAAACCATCACAAATACACCAGGCATTCAGCTAAAAATCTATTTAGCCATAATCTAGCAGCTATTCAACACAACAGTTTTGGATTTTTTGTGAAATTGCTTTGCTTGGAGCTCTTCATCTAGCATATTACCTTCCATTTAAACTTGCTTAAATCCTGATATACATTTGTATTATTCTCATTAAGGTCTGGCCGCTCTGCATAGCTTAAGCTTAATAAAAGATCTTCTATTCAAATTAAGTGATAAGTTGTACAAATATTGTCCTTGCAATTTTTCAATCATTTAGAATTTTAAGTGATAAACCCCCAAACATTATTTTTATCCTTGTTTCTGGTCATTTCAGTTTTATGGCTAATTCAATTCATATCAGATATATTCCTTTAATCAACTGTCACAATTTATCATATGTAACACTGGCCTCAAGTGTTTCTGTTTTAAAGGAATTAAACCAGCCTAGCTCATAGTAGAAGATGGTGAGTTGAGTTGCATTCTCACAAAGTAGAACAGGGCTGAATTAACTACAGTAAAAATATAGTATATGGTAAACCTCCTCCATGTATAATCTGTCCTAACCTGTAAGATAAATACGAGTTGATATACACTCATGTTATGCTTTCTCTTTGCTGAAACAGAGTGCATGATGAAGCAGTCTTATTTAATGATGTGATGTTCTTTTGATCTGCTTATCTGGTATACATGGAAGAACTTCTTATACAGGATTAGATTTTAAGTACCACAGGAAAAAAAAAAATGGAATGGAAGCATGGATAACTAAGGGAGAATCAACAAAAAGATATCAAGAAAATGGTATATTTTATCTAAGGTTTTGCAATAAGGTGCAAGTGCATAGCTACTATTTTACTAACATTTCAATGTATTTTTCTGAATACTGGGATGCATCAAAGCCTGAAAGTCTTGAACCTTTCTTCTTTATCCACTCTGCACTGAATTTCTCGTCTAGATTCAAATTCTGAAAACATGACTCACGAAAATAACTCCATATTTGAATGACAATGGCCTCTGGAAATAAACCATACAGAAATAGATTTTTTCTTTTTTCTTCTTTTTTTTTTTTCTTTTCCAAAGGGTTTTTTTTTTCACCAAATAAGCCTTTTAAAAATTTTTAGATTAATACTGACCAGATTTTGTCAGTGAGGACATACTCATAGATTGACGTCATGAACAGGCACGTGAAGGTCTTTGCTTCCCTCTAGTGACCGGTCTGGGAAGAGATTTAACTGAATCTGCTCACCTCACTCAACCTTGTCTCAGAGATTCAGCAAAAGATTAATTATATGTAAAGACACTTGAGAGGTCAGTGAGATGCTGATACAGCATTAGAACACGTACATTTGTGATAGTGATAGATAACGTATGGCTGATTTACATTGGACCTGTGTTTGACTGGTTTTGACGTCGTTTTACAGTTTTATCAGACAGAGATAAAATTTCAATGTTGACAAATCAAGAACAACTGATAGAGTTGGAAGACGACCTCTAAGATGCATTTCAAAACACAATTTCAGACATTTATTTAAGGTAATTTTGCCAAAAAACACTTCTTTTAGTAAGACAGACCAGACTTCAATGAATTACATGATGTCCGATTCATTAGAGGGAATACTTATTAATTCAGAAGACTTAGATCTACACATTTTCAAGTAAAGAAAAGCAAAACTACACTCTGCAAGTGCTGAAATATACATTGTATTATACTGTATTATAATACTTCTCCTTATCATATTACTAAAACTAGCTATATTTATACCAGTTGTAGTTCTGTTTTGGGTTTGTTTTTTTTTTTTGACTGCAAATACATTTAAAAGTAACAAATAATATGATTTACTTATAAGCAATTTTAGGCACATGACTTGTACCCCTATTTTCAAAGGAACAGGTGCAGAGCTCTTCTCTCATGGACAAGCAAATATTCCCCAGATTATTCAACTTCCTTGGTGACACAAGCAGATTTTATTTTTGTTTAAGGATGGTATAATACAAAGACCTTTAGTGCTTCTGCACTACTTCTGTTGGATAAACAGAGCTAAATTCTCGAAAACAGACGTAAGTCATGAGATCATCAGAATAAATGAGAAAAAAATGAGAAATATAATTATAAAACTATTTAAACTTCAGAGATCTGCTTCATGGCAGGAAAATGATACTGGCTGTGAGAAAGGCTAGAGAGCATGGTCACTTAGAACTCCGGAATTTGGAACTCTAACTCTACCAGCGTTTAATGAGTGACCTTGGATGAACAGCTTTGCTTTCATTATGCTCTAGTTTCCCCTAGCTGTAAATCAGGGAGGATGGTATGAACCTCTGTGTTAAATTGCTCTTAAATTTACAGGTTTAAGAGGTACATTATATAAATGAGGAAGGTTGCTAAACTTTTGCAGTTGCAATTGTGCTATTTCGTACTTTTGGAAGCTGTAGTCTTTCTGGTGAACACTGTTTTCTCCTATAAGTAAGCCCAAGGCCAGCGCCATGCTGGATTTCCAGATCTTATCTGTTGCATTTCTTGGCGAGGTTTTATTAGAGAAAACAACAATTGGATTTTATTTGACTTAGTAAGATCCATGAATTTTTCTGGAAACATAGATACAAAACCAAATTATGGCTGATTTTTTCTGTAGTGAAGTTTATTCAAACCACTCAATTATCTTTTGTCCTCATTATATACTAAAAATCTGTCAAAAGTCCAACTATAATATTTAAATTCGATTATGAATATACAATCACTGGTTCTCTTTAGTTACATTTCAGAATTGTAATTGCCTGATATTACAAGAAACCACTATTTTTAGTTTGTGAAAATCTACACTTACATAACAGCAATAAATAGCAATTGAGTTCTCAACAAATGGAGTTGATTAATCACTCAGTAAAAATTAAAAAGAAAGTGAACTTATTAGCAGGAATTAATTCGATTGCCTTTTTTTGTTAGAAGTCTCAGCAGGCCATGTACGCTCTGTTCACGGCTGTGTAGGTGTTAGTGAAGAGCAGTGTTATAAAAAAAGTACTAAATTATAAATTCCTCCCATATATACTGATTCATTTTGTGTATGACTTCAGCAAAGAAAATTTTGGCCTGACTCTTTTTCAACATAAAGAAACTCCATTTATACTGTACAATATCTCAGAATTAATTTTCTGCATTACAGTATAATCTTAGCAGTTTGTGAATTCAAAAATCTTTAAATTTAGGTCTTGCATGGCTTGCATGGTTGTCTGATTTTGGTTGATTTGGTTGTCTGCAAGGGAGTTTGGTTCAGGTTTTTCATTCTATACTGTTTTAATGAAAAAGAACACAATTCCGTAAATTCTTTCAAGTCTTTATGCAGGACTGTCAGGAACAAAAGAATGTGTAGTGTGCTATTACACAGGTTCCACTATGGAAAGTTCTTCATAAAAACAGGCATTCCAGGAGGCATTTATCTTTTGAGTAAGTTCATTAATGAACATAAGCATAGAAACGAACATGAAAAGAGAATTTTCTGCCTTGAAAAAGGTGCCAGGAGTAAAGTCTGGCTGTAAAGTTGGACCAACAAGACTGACTGCAGTCAATAGAAGAAGCAAAGCTTTAGCTGGCATGTACTGTCGCACAATATTTACTGTTGTTCAATTTCCTCAATATCTTTCTGGGGACAAAAATAATATGACTGTAAAGTAATACAAAGTAAGGAGAGGCTACTATTTGTATTTCCAGAAGAAAATTCAGACCTAGGATATTCTAATGATTTGATGAGCAGCTTGACACATTTTGACAAAAAATTTTGACAAAAGTTATCAAGAGTCTTCTTGAACGTATTTTCAAAGGTCTGCAAGGCTAGGACCAAAAAAAAAAAAAACAAAAAAACAAACCCAACAAAACCTTAGTGGTCCGTTGTGCTAGTTTTAAAAATCAAAGAGGAGAGGAGAGAGACATAGAAGATCAGTGTTCCCTGTCAATTTTACCACCAGGCAACAAAATGCAAAAGTTGTTTGCTGGCATGCATCCAAGTTTATATCGTAAAGCTGAGTTGCAGAAAATCCCAATTAACTAGTAGGCTCTTCTCTATCTGTATTGAAGAATTCCTTTTTGGACTATTGTTGCCCCGGTTTTTCACTGCTAACGCGAACAAGGCATGCAGTGAAAAACCGGGGCAACAGACTATTTCTCCAGACTTGTATCCAGGGACAATGGGAGAAAAATAATTAAAAGCTGTAGAGGATAATTAAAAAACAAAGTAATTATAAACTTGTTTTAACCCTCTTTAATGGAGGATGCTACAATATGTCTAGGGTGTAATCATGAAGTTATATACACGAATGCATTTTGTCATTTTGCATATATGGGTATTCATACTTTCATAGAGCTTAAGGGTAGAAAATCCAAACCACTGCCAATCTAAACTTGAGTAGCAATACAGAAAAAAAATAGAGCAGATTTATCACTTGTCCTGATCGAAAACTGAACCAGGTCAAAATTCTTGCAATACTAAATATTTCAGCTAATTGCATTGTACGTCTTCCAACTGTATAGTCAGCAGGCACAAACTATTATGAGCACACATATGGTCATATAAAATGCTGTCATACTGCTATAACATCCTTCTGCAGCAACTGGCAGAGAAGAGCCTCAGAATACTAAAACCCTTTCCTTACTCAGTGCTGTGAGATGTCATGTTGCACTGCATACAGATGTGGAGCACACCAGCAACAACTGACTCTGTCCTGTGGAGAACACATGTGCCCACATTATGTCCAACACATTTCTAAAAGAACAAACACCAGCTGCATTGTTTTGCTAATCAGTTGTTGGCTCTGGGAACTCCCATGCGAGAAATCACTTCCTCCCAGTGGCCCACCACATCTGCCCCACCCTCCATGCCCTCACTGCGGTAGTGTGAGCTGAGGGTCCCATGTGAGGGTGGTACTTCCTAATGTTCAATACTGTGGCACCTATCTTTCCAGCCTCTTACTGTGTTTTGAATTCTGCGCACTGGTTCAAGGTTCCAGGGGCTGGGTCCTCTAAGACAAATAACTGAGTTTGTCAGGCCAAACTTTCATAGATGCTGGACAGTGGCTTCTAGGGGGCTATGTTTTGTGCTGAACACAGGGTTGATAATATAGAGTTGTTTTTGTTATTGCTGAGCAGAGCTTACACAAAGCCAAGGCCGCCTCTGCTTTTCATGCTGCCACTCTGGTGAGGAAGCTAGGAGAGCTTGGGAGGCTGGGAGGAGACACAGCCTGGACAGGTGACCCAAACTGACCAAAGGGATATTCCATAATATTTGACATCATGCTCAGTATATAAAGTGGGAGAAAGGAGGAAGGGTGAGGACATTTGGAGTGATGCTGTTTGTCTTCTCAAGCACCCGTGATGTGTAGGAGGGCCCTGCTCTCCTGGAGATGGCTGAACACCTGCTTCCCATGAGTTAACTCCCTCTTTTGCTTTGCTTGCATACATTGCTTCTGCTTTCTCTATTAAAGCCTTTATTTCAACCCATGAGCTTTTATATTTCTGATTTTCTTCCTGATCCTACTGGTGGGGGAGTGAGCAAGCGACTGCGTGGGGCTTGGCTGCTGGCTGGGGTTAAACCACAAGACCCATGTAGACTGTCAGTTATGGCACCTATCACAGATAAAAGCATCAGAGACAGCAACAAAGTTCAAGAGAACTGTTCAGACTGCCACAGTAAATGGCATTTTTTAAATGAAAATGTACGTATGCATATAATGATTCTTTAACCCCCTGGGCTTATAGAGCCCTACCCATATCTACATAACGCAAAGCAATACTAGGGAAAAAAAACACTGACAGGGACATGGCAAGATTTAGGTTTGGCATGGTGATAAACACATATAAACCGTGGTAAAATCAAATACAGAGGTGCTGGGAATCAGCTCCCCAGCCCATGAATATTTTCCAAAATAATATATTGGACTTCCGGCAGAACACCTTGTGAGTAACACACTCCCGAGGAGCTGACAGCTCATTGGGCATAGGCTGCTCCCATTAGGCTGAAAAGTGCATTTCAAACTCCTTAAGCAATTTATATGAAGAAAAAAATTGAAGGGCTGGTTCCTGAAGTCCCCAAGTAAATGCATATGACCATGGGATCACTTGCTGGTTGAGACTGGTTTTGCTGTCTCCCTATTCTTTCTTGCTTTCCTTTCCAGAAAGGTAGGAGGGACAAAAGAAAAGCTTTCAAGTTTTGTTTCATCTTAATACCTTTAAAATCACTTCTGTGGGGTAGGAAAGTCAGCCCTAGTACCTGACTAACTGCTTTTCCTTCTGTTTGTGGACTGAGACACTTGGATTAATGTATCACAAACAGCTCCTGACAGCAGGGATTACTTGCTCATGCCAGATAATGCAAAGCAGAAAAGACACAACTCTCTCTGAATTTTTTGGTTGGTTAGTTTAGGGAACTGAATTGTTTCTCCTTAGAATGCTAAGTACAAATATTCCAAGCATTCTCCTATGAACTAGAGCGAGAAGCATTCAGTATCCTAAGACTTGACTGAAGACAACATTTAGAAAACATTTTCTGAAACAAGTAGATGAAGTTATCACTCATTTCCGAGGGGGAAAAATCACCACTTACATACAACTGATGCTACTAGCTTTGTGTAGGGAAGATGAAAGTATCAAAGGAAGCACCAGAAATCATAAAAAAGCCTGGTTTCAATCACCACAGACAGATGTGCTCTATATTTTTTGATAATCAACTGAAATAAATTGTTGAATTACTGGATTGAGTTTAACACATGACATACTATTTTGTGCTTTAGTTCCACTGTGTCAATATTGTACACACATTTGACTAGATGCCTACAGAAAGGGCACAAGGTTGCCAGCTTGATAAATGGGAAACCTTATAGAATATAAGCAGAGAGCAGAATCACCAAATCTCATAGGAAGAATGGATTAAAACCGGTTTTACCAAAATTAGGATGACCAAATTGTCACAGATATCAATGGCAGAACAAGTTTGATGATCTGGTGTGATTAAACAGCTCACAGATCCATAACTTTCTTCAAGGCTGGATGTCAGGGAACTGTAATCATTGATCAATCTCCTGAAAAACATGTCCAAAATCCAGGTAGACAAAGCTTTCCTTGCTGCTGGAGAAGTATTAAACTGACAGGATCAGTGGAGAGAGTATCATTTACCAAATGCAAATGTCCAATGCAGATAAAGGTGTGGGAGAAGTGGCTAAAAAGGTGGAAAACCATTAGAGGTTGCTGCTGGCTGGATACCAATGATAAAAGCAAACACCGTTTTCATCTAAAAACCACTTAATTTAAAACACCTGACTCCTGAAAGACTACTACAGATTAGTTAAGCACCCTCAACTAAAGCAGACTACTTTTACTTGGGTTTATTCCAAAAAGCTTGCCAAGTCCTGGTTATGCAAAAATTATCCAGTTTGGAAGGACATGAGTACATCACGGCTCTGTAAGATTTGCAGTGTGAATTAGGCTATTAATCCATGAAATCCAGCTGCCTGCTGGTGAAGATAACTAATTCCTGAGACTTAGAAAAAGTAGAAAAAAAATAAAAGAGAACCAAGCCACCAAGAACCCAACAGAATCATGAGAACCTAATCAATTGTATAGCCCTCTACACATTTATTTGTCTAGATTTATAAATGATAGAAACTGACTCAGCATTATAGAGCTTTCATAATTTAAAACTCTCAATGTCAGAATACAAATTCTGAAATATTCCTGCCTAAACACAAGTACGAATAAAATGATCCAAACCAAAAAGAAACAAAATAATAAAAAATATGAAAATAAACTTAGAACAAGCTAACAGTAGAGATATTGTCCAAAGGGATGGAGGAAAAAAGTAGAAGTTTGCTCTTGCTATTGCACACTATGAAAAGAGATGTCACATTCTCATAAAATATCACACAAACATATGCAAAACAAGTGATAGTGGTGTCCATGCAGACCTTACTGCTGCATCATATCTTATTGGGAATATTTCAGGGCTCATATCACTTTTAAAAATGGACACATCTCCAAGAACACCCTGAGCCTTCACATTTTCTGACACACTCAATAGCTACTATTAAATAATACGCCTAGAAAAGATATCCTTCAGAACACAAAAGCATGTGTTTATCTCTTGAAAACCTCAGACTATTTTATGTAAGCTTTATGTAAATTTTAGATGTTTCACAAGTTTACTTTTCAGTCCAGATTCTGAAGCATATTGAAACCAGTACTTATATGTAGCACTGAACCTCTCCATAAAAAATACTAGGAGAAATGCAAAACAAGTGGCAAGTACAAAATGCATTTGTTTGTGACTACTTCACACATTCATCCCAAATACCTGAATAAAATCTTTTAATCACATTGTTAAATACACAGCATGGTGTTGAGAGGTTTTTTTTAGTTGTCTATATCCACTCAAATATGCCTCTGATATTCTGGATGGAACAGTGAAATCAGAGTATGTGCTCTAAATACACAGCGCTTAAAGTAACCCATGCAAAAAATTATAAACAAAGCAACGTACCACTCCTGTATAAGCAAAATATTGGGAAGAGAAAACAAAGAACATATTCCAAATCTTTTGCATTCCATGTGCTCCTAATAATGCATAACATCAAGTTTTCATGTACTTCATTCCACAGATTTCACGGAAATTGAATACTATCATGTTACTGGCAAATAATGGCACTATGATTCTTTTGCAGAGGCACAGACCATGGTACTACTTGTATTTGGAAAAACTTCTAGTATCATGTCCAAAGTTTCTCATTTCTGTACTATAATGTTGTTTCTCAGCCATCAGTGTGCTGATGTAAATCCAAGCTCAAGGAATAAAACCACAAAATCACAGGCATACAATTTCTAACACTGTAGATAAGTCTGTATTATAAGACATATATATTATATCTGGATAAGAAGTACAACATCATCTTTAAAAAAAAAAAACACGGAAACCATACAGAGATTCTTCTTGAAACACTTAATCTGCATCGATGCAAAGTTCACCTTGACTTTAATAGGAGATTTACTGGGAAAGATTATGCGGCAAATTACAACTGCACTAATTTAGGATTCATTTTAAACCACAACTGATATCACCAATTTGCTTTCTCACAGCAACATTTTCTTTTTTTTTGCTAAAGAAGGGAAACACTGAAAAATGTAGAAGACTAATAGTAAGATTTCACTGCTTAGTATACAGCTATTATTTTAATAAACTGAAATGAAAATTTGAACCAACTAAAATGAAGATTGCTGTGGGGATCACGCTTGAAAATTGTATTTCTCCCTGCAGTAACAGAAATGGGAGTCTTCTTTAGTTATTTGTGTCATCGTTTACCCACTTGCTTGTTGCCCAGCAACTACCAAGAAAGAACTACAGTTCTTAGCCATTCCCATTTTAATATTGAAAAAGCAGATTAAAATTACTATGTAAGCAATCTCTTTCTGGTGAGATTTTGTAATATTTCAGTTTATATATCTGCATAAAGGAAGCCAAGTGACTGGAGAATCCAGTACTTCCACTCAATTTTTTCTGCCCTCATATCATTTACTGACCAACTACTTAAATATCATTAGGTACTTTGTATTACATGAGCTATAGCAATAGAAGTAAACATCTGTCACTTACATTCTTGAATCATCCCACAGCACACAGTAGGGATTCAATGTGCCCTAAGAAGAAAACAAACAGACCAATTAGTCACCTGTATGCAAAAATGTTTGCCATGCTTGACCTAAAAATTTATTTGGATCTCCTCCCACAAGATCATCCTCATACTCTGATGAATTGATGGCACTGAAACAGCAAAAGATTAAGGTTAATTCTTATAGAGTATTTTTAAGGCACTTGAATCTCAGAGCAGAGTACTTATGCATAACATCAAGAGATAAGGAAAGCTTATAAAGCTAATAAAGTTGTCTATTTGGTATATCCTAGTGGAAGTAAAATGTGAGATAATAGTTAATGTGCTAAGAGACTCGACTGAACTTTTCTGGTGTGTTTAGAAGAGCTTTAGACTCCTTAGGAATTTGGATGTCAAAAGCAGTAATGCCTTTAAAAATTTTAAGCATATGTTGGGCAAAATGTCTAGAGGTTTTCAGATTCATAGACCCCACATTCAATGTCCAAAGGTATTGTAAATTAAATCCTAATGTAGGTCCTAAATCAGCAGAGTGTTTTGCTCAAAATATCTGCTTTTTTTGTTTGTAGTTGAGCTTTACAATACCAGCTTCCTCTTCTTCAAAGTCAGTGGAAGATTTCTGATTTGATTTAGAACAGAATGGGAATCTAGGTTTTTTATTAAAAATCACAGAACTATGGAGAACTTTTTTGGAAATTGAAAAATATATATAATTACTCATGTTTATTTTGCTGCCTAGGAAGTGTTGAGACAAAATTCACTCAGATTGACTTAGAAGTACTTAAAACTGCTAAAATTCAGTCCTGTTCATCATAAGCATTAGATATTCCCAGGAGTCAGAAATGCATAAACAAATTATATAAATTATAGAATAAAAATATATTTAAAAAAAATCACAAGTGATTTGAAGAAACAAGTGGAATTCACTACTGTTGGATCTTAATGCTAGTGAACAGTGTAGATGCAGTAGATTTAAAGGTAATTTCATATAAACAAACACACCTTAATATTTTATTCTCAAAAGTGATTTATTTATAGAAAAAAACATAGCAACCTGTAAAGTAAAAATCTATTAAATATTTAAATTAATCCATCTACCTCTTTGTCAAAGATAAAAAAGGTCCTTCTGGAGATGCTTGTGAGAGAGGCATTTAGGGAAGTTTTGAACCTCTACTTCAGTATTTTGCTGACTGCATTGAATTTTATGAGTAGAGTATAAATATTTAAAACCAACATATACTTACGGCACTTTATATTTACATAGCACTGTACAAACATAAATAAAAGATGCTCAATCCCCTGAAGTATTTATAATATAAAGAAGAGGAAGGGGAAGAGGGTACAGGACAAAGCAGTGGATAACAGGTCAGCTGAGATTCAGACACCAGGTCCTGCATCACTAGCCAGGAGCTTTCAGATACATTGATGGAATAAGACATAGAAGGATAAGAATTAAGAACAAAAGAATGTCACTGCAGAATTAAATTTTCTTTAAATTGTAATTTTATGAGAGTATTAATTTGTATTGTAAGTCTGGGTGAAGATGTTCTACCTGAAATCTGATACAGCTATACGCACATTAAAAAAATACTACCATAGCTGCATCATAATAAGGCTTTGCATCTCTCAGATCTAAGAATTGTCTTTCCTAGCAGTGGACATCATAGAGTTTATGCTTGCTATTCCCACAGTTAAGGAAAGCTTATAAAGCTAACACTTTCAGAAGTGTTCACATTTCACATTTCAGAAAAAATGTCCATTATAAAGAAATCTACAAAATAGAAGGAAATAAAAACCTCTGCAGAAAATTGAAACCTGATAAAATTGCTGTCAGATCACACACTTTGCTCTGTTTGAAATATATTCAAATGAAAAGAAAGTATATGTTTGGCCATTGCAGTCACTAATGAGAGATTAAGCAGAAACATGGGAAACAGGAAAAATTTTACTCCTCTTCCTCAGGAAAGTCTTGTGTGAGGGTTTGTTGCACCAGAAGTGGCAGCTTGCAAAGGCACAGCACCCTTTCAGAACTTCTTCCTCTTTTCATACCTGATCAAATACCCTTCAAGCATTGCAAGGATGACAAAGAGCTTGTTTCTGTGTTTGCTTCTTCTCCTTTAATCTGTTGCTCCCTTTTTCACAGCCTTTCTGGGGTACCTCTTGGCAATGTTGCAGTGCTGTCGTAGAGCTGCCTCCAACAGGCATGGCTCTCTGTGAGGGCAGTGCTCTTACCAGCTAATTATTCAGCTGCGGCAAAAGAAGCAGCTACTGTGTTCATTAGTGTTTACAACTGCTATAGCATTGATTTATGCACTACAGTACATTTCCTGGATTTCTCAAAAATGGGCATATGTGTGTGTGTATGTGTATGTATCTCTGTCTGGCACACAAAACCGAACTTTTGAGATGTGATTGGCAACTTTGACAGCTATCCAGCACAGTACCAGCTGTGTTTGTAGCCAAGGTTTTCAGTCTCACTGAGCATTTCATGTCCTGTGCTACTGCTGGCTCGTTATTCCAGTGGCCCTGGAGTAACCTTCTGTGCTGTCAGAAGGTGAGAGTTCATATTCTCTCTAGAGCAAATAGGATTCTGTTTGAGTTGTGCATTTTTTTTAAAGATTGCTTTGGTGTCTCTTTAATCAAACTACAGGAAAAATGTGGCCATATTACTCTACATGTTCACACTTTATATGACCAAATATCATGTTCTCTAAATCACAGATCACAGAATATTTTGAATTGAAAGGGATCCACAAGTTTCATCAAGCCCAACTCTTCAGTGAATGGCCATATGGGGCTTCAACCCACAACCTTGGCGCTATTTGTTATTAGCACAAGGCTCTAACCAACTCAGCAATGATGCGTTGCAACTCACATTCCACTCTGGCCAGCTCACTGTTATATTTGTATTTATCTACATATCCAAATACCATGCAATATATTTCAAACAGCCCATGTAATCGTGGTTTGCACTTCCTCGAAAAGATTATCTTCCAGTTTTATTAATAAGATGGATAGTTTTGATATAAAATGAAGAAATTATTATAAATTTTGAATAAATTGGTAATTTAAGTCTGATTTTAATTAGCCATAATAACTCTTTTTAAATTATCCATTCGCCCACCTTTTTTTTCATAATCTCTTATCTACTTAATTTAGTCACTAGATAAGGAGATAAAAGAACAAATGTGTGGATATACTCCTATATACTAGTAGGCATGCTCTACAAAATGCTTAAAATATCATCATTAAATCAATTTGCAAACAAAATGTTCTAAATAAATGAACAGCATTTTCAAGAACAAAGGTTTGAAAAGAACAAATATAACACAGATGAAAGAGAATATATTTAATTTTCTGTTTAATAATTAATCTAACTGACATAATTTTTAATCTGTGAGCCATTAACAAGTATTAGAGATATATTAACAACGGTTTTATCTTGTTGTATGTACATAAAGCTTGTCCTATGGTAATATATTAAAATAGAATAAATCCTTATTTTCAGCTGAGAAAATTATAGCGAAGAAGATTAGAATTAGATTCAGTTTAAAGGAATGCTCAAACGTACAAAGTATTATTTCTGTGCATCTGTAGCCTTATCTCTTCAAACCAAAGTTCCCTTATGAAGGCTATGTCTTGAACACAAATGACCAAATGTTTAAAGATATTAAAATTATATTTTATATTTACAGATTTTATATTTACAGATTTTCTGGAGCAATATATTGTCATTGTATCTGCCAATCCAACTTGTATATTCAGGTGGATTGAGATCCTACATAAATATAGTATGTATGTAAGTTTAAGGGCTGAAAATTTGATCCAAGCACTTGATGCTTCTCTGGATTATATTATAAGACAAAAACTGAACCAAAACAAGAAATGCTCTGATACATATTGGCAAGGTTATTACTGTTTTGCTGTGTCAAGATACGAACTCATATAATATAAATTAATATTCTGTTACTGAAAGGTTGCCAAAGCAAGATGATAATCAGTTTCTCTAATCTGATCTTTTGTAACAATGAAGTTTAATTTCCAAGATTTTCAAACTTGGCAAAAACTTGCTCTGTAAATTAATAAAAAGGAGGGATTTAAAAAAAAGATGGGAAAAAAAAGTCTCTCTAAGAATTTTGTAGAATTTCAGCTTCTGGGATTAGCAGTTCAACCTTTTATTAGTCTAGCCTTGCCTGTGTTGTGCTTGTTTTATTAGCTTGTGTTTGGTCTAGAAATATTTTCAATGCTAATACATTGCTAACCAGTATTATTTTCTTATATAATTTTTAAATTCCTTTTCTTGCATGTGACCAAATTAATGAGAGTTTTTTTTCTTACCTGCTACCCCATGTGCCACCTTACCTGCTACTTTTGCAAGTAGTGATTTCAGTTTCAAAATAAAAATGTCATGTTCTGAAATTTGTGTAAGTAGCCCCCCAATCATTGTTAAAATAATAGATTATAAAATCTCGCATTGAAAATTACCATAAATTCTTCCTAATAATGATCTTAGTAAGATCAAAACAAGTATTCTATTTCAAAGGTGATTGGTTTTTCCCCTGATATATAGGATTAATTTGTATTTACTTCAGCAAATATATTGCAATATTTTTAGTGAAACATCTGACAGAAACAAAAGTTATGTTAAAGACTGATACTTTCTCCTAATACATACAATATAATTCAGGATTGAAAGAAAACTTAAAAAAAAATAGAAAATGGAACCTACACGACCTAAATCACCTCAAAAATAAACGGAAACAGGGAACCATAAAACCCCAAATTGACACAATTCTTCATCAATACAATTTTAACATTACTGAAAGGTAAGGAGTCAACTCAGTTTCTGTTCCTCTGTTCCTTTTCATCTGCCAGACTTTCACTGAGATATTCTTTGCATTGGCAGTTTTCAGGGAACCGAATGGCAGGTCATAATGACCACTGATGGCAAAGTAGTTTATTCTAACCTTGAGTAAAATGTAAATTAAAGATCTAGAGTACAAAAAGTTTCGTTCATACTTTTGCCCAGACTCACTAACTCAATTTTCCTACTGGCTGAAATATTCGGAATTTCTCCAGCTGAATTGTATCTATACGACCACTTGAGCAACTCTTTACAACTTAAAAATTACAGCTTTAAAGATTTTTGCATAACAATACTATTTTCAAAAGCTCCAGGAACTGTCTCTTCTAACTGACTCTTTACGACTTCATTCAAAGCAAACTCTAGCTCTTAGTAACATAATCAGTGAGAGTTTGTTCGTTGTGCCTTCACTTAAATTACCCCCATGCTTGTTACTTAACATTATCTTCCCAATGTGGTATATGAAAAAAATTTTCCACAAAACATGTATTTTATTCTCCCTGTGAGTTCTGGGAGACTGATGAAAACAGAAATTAAAAAATCTTTATATTTTTCATATATTTGGAAATAAAGTATTTTTTTTTTTACACATTTAAAACATTTTTAATGTGATATTAAAGCCTGAGAAGTAGAGAATTTAAATGATTGCAGAAAAAATCTCAAACATTTATAAGGACTGTAAGCTAAACTGGAAACAGCATTTTTTTAGTCTGCTACACTGGGTTAAGTAAAAACTGGCTTCTGTTTTTACTTTATTTACATTATTTTTAGAAAATAATGAAAGAAAAGAAGAAAGGGCCTGAAGAAATATTGTAGCTCTATGACCTATGCAGGGAGCAAAAGGTTAAGCAGTCAGTACAATAATACATTTTCAATTGCAACCATGAAAGCATTTAATGGAAACTCTTCAGTAGAAATTGCTGTTTAACAAAAAACCTCAACATTCACAAAACAACAATTAATTTTGTTTTGTTTATATTCATGCATGAAACTAGCACACATTCCTTTCAAAGACTGTTACACTGTTCCTGGGCTTAAATTTTAGAAGTTAAACTGCATTTTATTACCTGATATTTAAAACAACACTACTTCTTTTCTCTCATATGATCTGACAAATAAAAGTATATCAACTACCCTTGTACTTACATTAGACAGATGGGCCAGTTCTATCTCCAGGAAAGAATCTGTAGTTTTAGGCTCAGGTCGTATAGTAACAACAATGATTTTTGAATTAACAACTGTAAAATTCCTGTAAAAAACGCAAAAATGGTAAATTTAAGGTTTTATAATGTTAAAGGAGACTTCTAATATTCAATTTAAAGATTTCATGGGGTGTTTTCTGTGACTTAAGTTGACAAATATTAAGGGAGAAAATAATTTCTTTGAAAGTGGCAAAAACACTTATTTCCAACTGTACTCACCACATTGAAGACTGAAAAGCACCAATGGTGCGGAAGTGCAATTCCTTAAAGTACAATTTATTAATTAAAAGAATGTATTGATGATATGAACATTCTATCTGTGTTTGAGTGCATCTCCTACTTGTTTCAACATAGACCTACTAGATGTGTTTCATAGAAGACAGTAATTTTTCTTCCACAGGGCTGTGTTGGGGTTTTTTTCTGATTGTTAACTGTAAGATTGTGAAGATGGGTGAGTGTGATGAGAGACTGCACAGTTCTGTTGATTCTGTGCTCACCTGTTTCCAATTCTAAAAAAATTGTATTTGGTATATGAGTGGGCAACTTCATCAGCTAAATACTTCTTAGAATTTAAACCACAATTGTGCCCTGACTAAAATATTGCCAAACTAACGAATTTTTTCTCATATGTAAGATTAGATTTTGTCTTACATTATTATACCAGGATGTGAAAAATAACAACTTTCAGTCAATTTTTCTAATTTATCATCAATTTCTCTTTTCATGTAAAATGTAGATCACTATGTATCATAGCAACCTTTTTAGGACAGAGCTAGTTATGCCAAGGTTATGCTAATACTGGCATGAAGACATGTTGATACGATGTTCAGGTCTCAGATCCTTTGCTTCTTATGACCCCGCCAGGTTTAGAATGAGCATCAGTTATCAGCCTGACTGTTTCTGGTGATCATCATGGTTTTACTTTTTATGTAATGCTGCTTTCCACATCTCACAGAAAGACATATTCACAGGTGGATGTTATCAAAGACGAAACTAGGCAGTTTGGATGTAATTGTAATAGACAGTATAAATATTCTTTTGCTGCCGTTGTTGTTTAATTGCTTATTTTCTCTAGGGACTTTGTATTTAGGAGAGAATTCCAGTTTGCTGGATCACTGAAACAGGAATTGCCATGGCTACAGTAATAGAAACTTAGCTCAACAGGCATTTCATTCAGCAAAAGGAATGAAATGGTTCTTCTGGGGCAAGGTATGAGTTCTAGTCCAATTTTGCTCAGCCAAATCATATAAAGAAAATATAACGGAACTGACTTTCTGTTTTACCTAATTCTTATTTCTTCCCTTTGGTTACACTTCAAAGTCTCATACATTATTAACAAAAATGTATCTATCAAGCTAACATTTAAGGTTTAGCAAATTTTCAGTGCATTCTGTAGAATTCCAGTAGCTGAATATCTATAATTATTAAAAAAAAAACCCCGACACCCCACCCAAACCAAATAAAACTCCAAATAAATGAAAAACCTGATTTCTCTAACACATAATAACAAGTGAAAATGGTGCTTACTATCTTTTAAGCTATTATTTCAATTTTGGAAATTCATGCAAACTATTCTAAATACTGCTACTTCAGTACTCTTTTACAGTCAGTCTTTGTGATTGAGAAAGTTTTCCTTGGTGTATCTCATTTTGGTTCAGTTCTGACAGATCTAGGGTGAGATCTGTAAGAACATCTAAGGGCTTAGTTTTTAACTTCAGTACATCCATTTCACCTCAGTGTCATTAAAGCTCTACCAATCCACTTACATTCTCAAGAACCCCTAGCAGACTGTTTCACAAGAAAATAAATATAACTGCCTATATCACTGTGAAATGAAAACCTTATCCCTTATTGCTGTCCTGTCCGGGCTGAATGCCTACTTGCGTATTTCATACTTAACTGCTTGGACAATCCCTAGAAGAATGCAATCTGGCAAGTATATTCTAAAGCTTATTCTAAACTAACATAGCATATTAAGATGCCTCTAAATTAAAACTCAAAGCCTTTATTCAAAACAATTTCAAAAATTTGAAAAAAATCTCAAAACCACTGGTGCAGTGCCATTGGATCACTGTTGAAGATACTTTTTTAAAACAACAGCCTAGTTCTGAGAACACTTATCCAGGCATTTAAGTAATCATCTTTTACAAAATGTCCTCAGACAGTTTCAGTCCCTCTCATGTTGCGAATGACATAGAATGGGAATGATCTATCTCACACTTCCTGGGCAAAGGCATTACCTTACAGCTTTTTTATGGTGGAGAGTGACTTCACCATCCTTAGCTCCTTCTCCTTCATCAAAAATAATCTAGAATTCAAATTTAATGAGAAATGAAGTTGTATAGGATGTTGCTCTACTGACTGTCCAGAAAGATGCTCATCAGGGTTTTGAAATAAATTATTCAAAAACAGTCTATTACATTTCTTGGAAACTAAGGCTGAATGAGTCCTTAAAGATTCAAGATAGCAATGTTTGATGGAGTAAAAGCTCAAGAAATGCTTTTAGAGCTGCTGTCCTAGAGCTTTTTTCTGATCTGAGTTAATAATGATATCGATAAAATAGAGTTATTTTATTAGGCTGTTTTCCTACCAGGGTATAAATTTTGAGGGTATTCTTCTATACAAGGGAAATCATATCGATCCTATGTGGTATGAAATTAATGTGTTCTTTTCTTTTTAGAATGAATCCATGTTAGTCAAGAAAAATGAACTTATGAATAAGGCATGTTGCTATTGCAAGGCAGCATGGCCAAAGTTACAGATAAATGTGTAAAAGTTGTACACATTACAGCAAAATTACGGATGCTAAAGCTGTAATGTGATGCAATAAAAGCCTGTCTGAGGTACATCTGCAGTCAAACCAAGCTGACCTGAGGAATTTAAGGGCCTTTTTGGTTGTGCAGCACCTGAAGGTCGGGGTTAGGAATGATGTTTCAAATTGGGAAAGAGAACATTTCGGTGAAGAAAATTTTAGCAGGAAATTTATGGTGGCTGTTTAAGTGATGGGAAAAAAAAGCTTGATACAGCAAAATCATTGATTCTTTATTTGTTCTTATTCCTTAAAGGAAAAGTTAAAAACTATCTTACATTATGGCAACATGCAATGTATTCCTTCAGAGTGCTCAAGAGAGAAATTATATATAATATCTTTTAGAGAAGTATTGTACTGAGAATCAATTTTCTGTGAACTCAACAATAACATAAGTGTGCTCAGGGGTGCAAGAACTATGGAAATAATACTCAGTCTAGAGTTCTGAAAATATTCGATATTTCAATATCTGCTATTAAAAAATCCGTAAGACATTACAAGAACAGTGCAATGCAGTGAAGTATATCAGGAAATGGAATCAGATGAAGTTTATTTACTTGTGCATGGAAAAACAAAATATTTCATTTTTATGAAGAAGAATCTTTTTGTTTCCCTAAACTTTTGTTTAGACACTCGTGGCAAAACTCTCTGAATGTACATGTACCAGCAGGATTAAACACAAGTCCAGAAACTTCTATATAAATGCAGTTGTAAGTTCCCATCTCACACTGTGTTTACTTACTTTTAATAGACTCTATGCTAGTAAAACCAAGAAAAATCAAACACACATGGTAAAATGCAGCTAATTTTGGATTTTGTGAAATGTATTGTATAGGCTGTCCTAGATAATGAAATCCTCATTTTACTCACAGAACACCTGTGAGGTACCAGATGGGGATTCTGTGGTTAGGTACTTTGGAAGACTTTCCCTAAAGATATACTGAGATTTTTTTTTGTTTGGTTGTTTATTTTTTTTAAAAGCAGTTCCTTGTGATGATGCAGAAGTTTGCATACCTTCTAGTGATAAAAATAAGGAATGTATTGGAATGCAGGTCACCTTTCTTCTTCTGGAAACTACAACCAAATATTTTCTTTATTCCCACCCTAACTCCCATAAAACCAGGAACTGAAATCACATGGGAACTGGTAAAGCTGTCTAGATATCTAACTGCAGCTGGTAGAAATCACCTTTATTATTGGGTTGTCAATGATATGGCCTTTGAACTTAACCATGAGATTGTTTTACTTATTTTACCTGGGTTTAATTTTTGTTCATCTTTATTCCCACCCTTGATATATATTTAACTGTCATTTTACTTAGAAAAGCATCACATAAAATTCCCATCCAGAATGTTTTTTTAATTCCTGTGTTGTACACTTCTAGGCATCATATAAAAAATAGATGATATTACAGTTCTTCGCATCTTACAGTGTTTGCTCCATAGACAACAGCAATGCAGTGAAGCATTTCATTATTTTCAGCACTAAAATGGTTATTACGATAATATTTATTACAGTTAAGCAAGATTAGTACAGAGAGTAATTAACATTAACACATGTAAGATGATATTTTTTCATTGCAAAGTGCAAGAAAACAAGAATAAACCTATTTCAAATGAAGTGGGATGTATAGAAACCGTCATTCATGTACCCAAACAAGTGTAAAATGATAAAACAGACCACAATAAAGATCACTTTAAAACCTGCATGTCAGTTCTAATCTCCACAGAGTGAATAAAAAATTCATCCCTAACCAGAGTTGCAGCTTTTTTTCCAATTTCAAAATACAGAATCACAGAATCACCTAGGTTGGAATAGGCACCTAAGATCATCAAATCCAACCTTTGATTGGTCATCACCTCGTCAACTAGACCATAGCACTAAGTGCCATGTCCAGTTGTTTCTTGAACACCTCCAGGGATAGAGACTCCAACACCTCCCTGGGAAGTCCATTCCAAAGATCAACCACCCTTCCAGTGAAGAAATTCTTCCTGATGTCCAACCTGAACCTCTCATGGCAGAGCTTGAGGCCATGCCCTCTTGTCCTGTTGCTAGCTGCCCAGAAGAAGAGCCCAACCACCACCTGGCTACAACCTCCTTTCAGGGAGCTGCAGAGAGAGAAAAGGTCACCCCTGAGCCTCCTTTTCTCCAGGCTAAATAACTCCAGCTCACTCAGCCTCTCATCATAAGACTTGTGCTTCAGACCCTTCACCATCTCCATTGCCTTTCTCCGGACTCACTACAGCACCCGAATGTCCTTCTCGCAGTGAGAGGCCCAGAACTGAACACAGGATTTGAGATGTAGCCTCATCAGGGAGCGAGTCAGAGTACAAGTAGACAATTGCTGCCCTGGTCCTGCTGGCCACACTGTTGCTGATACAGGCCAGGATGCCATTGGTCTTCTTGGCCACCTGGGCACACTGATGGCTCATGTTCAGCCTGCTATTGACCAACACTTCCAGGTCCTTTTCCACCAGGCAGGTTTCCAGCCACTCTTCTCCCAGCCTGTAATGCTGCACGGGGTTGTTGTGACCCAAGAGCAGGACCCAGCACTTCACATTGTTGAACCTTATTCAACTGGCCTCAGACTATGGATCCAGTCTGTCCAGATCCCTCTGCAGAGCCTTCCTGCCCTTCATCAGATCAACACCCACATTCAACTTAGTATCATCTGTCAACTTACTGAGGATACACTTGATCCCCTCATCCAGATCATCAATGAAGACATTAAACAGGGCTGGCCTCAGTAGAGACTGTTTGCCAACCTGATACAGTACCATTCACCACCAGTCTGGGCCTGGTCATCCAAGCTAGTTTATTACCTAGTGAGAAGAGTATCTGTGCAAGCCATGGGCTACCAGCTTCTCCAGGAGAATGCCATGGGAGACAATATCAAAGGTTTTGCCGAAATTCTATCTGAATGAACATTAAAATATCTGAATGTGTCAAAATGCATTCAATAGTATTGAGTATCTTCACCAATGACATCGACAAAAAGATTGAAGGCACCTTCAGCAAGCTTTCAGATGACACCACAGTGTGGTTGACACGCTGGAGGGACGGGATGCCATCCACAGGGACCTTTACAGGCTTGAGAGCTAGGTCCATACAAAACTCAGGAAGTTCAACAAAGCTGACTGAAGGGTCCTGGGTTGAAGCAATCTCTGGTATCAATACAGTCTAGAGGACAGAGGGATTGAGACCAGCCTGTCAAGAGATATTGGAGGACACTGGTAGACGAGACGTTGAACATCAGCTGGCAATGTGAGCTTGCAGCCCAGGAAGTCAATTGAATCCTGATGCTGGGCTGCATCAAAAGATGCATGGCCAGTAGAGCAAAGGAGATGATTCTGCCCCTCTACTCTGTTCTTGTGAGAAACGACTTAGAGTGCTGTGTCCATCTGTGAAATTCCCAGCATAAGAAAGGCATGAAAACAGGTCCAGGGGAGGGCCATTAAAATGATCAGAGGGCTGAAATATCTCTCCTAAGAAGAAAAGTTCAGAGGGTTGGGGTTGTTCATCCTGGAGAAGGGAAAGCTCCATGAAGACCTTATCACAGGCTTTCAGTTCTTAAAGGGGGCCTAAGATAAAGACTGAGACTATTTACCAGCATCAGTAGTGACAGGGCAGGGCACAAAGATTTTAAACAGAAACATGACAGATTTAGATTAGACATAAGGAAGAAAATTTTTTTAATGAGGGTGTTGATACACTGGAACAGGTTGCTCAGAAAAGTTGTGGATGTCCTGTCATTACAAGTGTTCAGGGTCAGGCAGGATGGGGCTCTGAGCAGCCTGTTCTAGTGGAAAGTGTCCCTGCCCATGGAGGGAAGTTAGAATTAGATATCTTTGGAGGCTCCTTCCAACCCAAGCCTTTCAACGACACTATAATACTATGAAAACAGTTTGAAATTGTGACTTTTTTGAGGTACTAATTTAAGGCCATGAGATCATATTTTGCATATGACTGCTATGGCCAAAGAAATCCAGCATGATACATTTCCTGATGAGGTAAGAGAAGTAAGCTTAAAGGTTTCAGTATAGCTTCATCATAAGAAAAGTATTTCATTAAGGAAATGAAAAATACTATATTCCAAACAAAGAAGAGACTAGAGGTACCTGGGAATATGTGTTATATTTTTATATCACAGATTAATAATTACTTTATTCCTCATTCACATACATAAGAGAAAGTTATAGTGCTAGGTTCCTTTTCACAGGCACCTGAGAATTAGATTCAAATAATACTGAACAAATTCAGAGGCAAAGTAGGATACCTTTGTATTTCAATTTCTAAAGACTTCATTTATGAATAGATATACATAGATTATTAGACCATTTTGGTTAAATAAGTCACAAAACCTATCTGTGAACTGAACTGTACAGAGAAGTGGTTAAATTTGCAGTGCAAATCAGTAACCAGCTGAAAGAAGAACGGACAAAAGCAAAAAATTTGGGAACCAAAAAGCACTCATAATCCATAGTGTTTACCTTGCTATACTTTTATATCCCTATTCTGCCCTTATTCCCGCTACTTGGCATAGTATTGTTTCTAGGGAAAATCTAGTAAGGCATATGAACCTTACTTTTCTAATGGATGAAATAAGAGCTCTGAAAAGACTTTTCATATAAGCAAATAAACGGAATTTAACATTTACACCTTTTTTTCTGTAAATTAAAACTACTGACCTGTGAAAGCTGAACAGGCATGATCATAGACTGTATGACTGACAGTAGACATAGACTGACAATATGAAGGTCTGAAAAGTACGTGGCCATACTGATGCTTTTCCAGGACTGGCAGGTTTTTTTTCTAAGGTCTACCAAAAAGAAATAACTCCAATAAGCCAGTTGTCACTGGCTCTTTGAGTACGGGGAAAAAAAAAAAATCTTTTACAAACATCTCTTCCTTCCTGGCTTATTTCAGAACCCCATACAGCAAATGGGAAGTGCTTAGTGACACTTCAGAAGTGGATGAGCTTTCATTTATAACATGCCTTAAGCACAGATGGCCCTTGCCAGCACTTTCAGGCTTCCAGGTGTCCTGTCAGGACATCACTGCTCAAATTGTGCTCTATCTCAGAGAGATTTCTGTCCCTAACTTGCAGCTAGTCATTGCACAATACATTGAAACTTTGCTAGGAAGCAGTTTTTAAATTTTGTTAGGAATTAGCCTTTTTTTGTTTTCAGATAGATTTTGGCAAAACCCTCTTGCTCTTCCATTCTTTGTTTGAAATCCTGATGTTTTGGCTATATAGAGTAGGGAAAAGTGATCTGGTGGCTTCTGTATCACTATCTTTTCTAATCATTGTGAATTCATTAGCACCTATTGTGACACCATCTGCATGTGTTTCTTCTACTGTAAGAGGACATTAGTAGACCAGTGGTGCACAGGATCACATAAAATAAGATAGTATTAATGGACCGCAAAATTATCATAACCGGTAATCAGAAAAGAGGAGGTAAAATATTTATTTCCAAATTGTCTTTTGGCAAGTACAGAATGGAAAAAGTGAAACAAGAGGCCTTCCTATATCTTTTTGCATGTGCATGGCCCTCCAAACTGATATACTCCAGCTGTTCAGCACATGCATGTCTTGTTTCTGAAACAGATCCTCTCTATAGCTCTGCTGTCCCTTCTGAATACAATTTGCACTGAAAAAATATTGGGAAAACTACTGCTAGAGACTTCTGCAGAAGCTGACCAGACAACTTTAGTATATCAAGTTATGATGTCATTACATGACCATTTGTACTAACTGGACAAACAGTAAATTGAAGCACAAGTGGCCTGAGGATTACTGTACATCATTGCATGTACTTCTGATCAAACATTTCTGTAATTAAGGTTAATATAGATTACATAAAATATAAATCAAGGGAATCTGATGAAAAGGCTATTTCTATCATACAAGTAACTAAGCATGAAGGAGAGATTAATATATGCATATACATTATAAATATAATGAAAAAAAAATCCAGCAGTACTAATATGCAAATAGTCTTGATGGTCTGCTTTTATCCTAACATATAGTATAGTTATGATCCTGAAATAGTTCAATTTATATAGTATTTGTGAAATTTCTTACCGCAAAGTGGGCAAAATGAGTTCTAAATTTTTGTATAGCACTGCTCCAAGCACAAATACAGTTGATTCATCTAGTTCTGAAAAGAGTAAGGAAAAAGATTTTAAAACTCTCTTTCCCAAGTTTTCACTGGCACAAAAAACTCTGAATATCATTTATCTTTGTAATATAAGTTTAATTTTAAATAAACCATCATAATTTTGAATTATATCCTGGAAGTCTGTCATAAAAATGCAGCACTATCAGGAGCATATTGAAAGATTTAAACCACTGAAAATCACATTTTCAAAACATCCATCATTGTATACTGACATCCATGCTTGTTCATTTACATCTATAATTAAGCATTCTAAAAGAATGTCTATAGAGTTTAAGGCCTATGAGTAAATTCTCTAACGCCAGAGACCTGCACTGCAATGATATTTGTAAATTGTACCTGAAGTTATGCTAATCTGCCTGCTGAGCTTCCTTGGGTAAGAGTTATGTTGGAATGACTCTGCTGGAGCACAGCAGCTTCAGGGAGTTCATCAGAGCTGCACTTCAGCTCACCTCAAATCACACAGATTAAATCCTGTGCACAATAACTAAGTAAAGCATTGTCTCTTTGGTGTAGAAAATAATGTCTAGGATTTGTGCAGCACTTTTTGTTCAAGGTGCAGAAATTAAGCCCATTCATTTCCCTCTAGGATCAACTATGGGTACTGTATTCCTTTTGAAGAGGAATAAAAGAACCACTCCTATATTATACAGTGATCCCATGAGACAGATGCAGAGTTTCCTTGCTAAAGCTCATAGAAAATTAACACACTGATATGCTTTTTTACCTGTTGACATAGGAGTGAAGATATTTTTTGGAATGACAACTCTGTCTTCTGAGTTTCGTGCCCAATCAACCATTCCTTTTCTTCCTTTCATGGGGAAATTGATGTCAGTTAAAACAGATGCAGCAGGAAGCTTCTGAATGCTAGCCACTAGTAAGAGAAATCATAAAATCAAATGAAATTGTGTTTCATATGTTAAAGCATCATAGAGTGACAACAGTACAGCAATAACAAAACTTTTAATGACACATTTCAAGTAAAGCAGGAATTCATAGGACATTAACTGGCTCAGAAAGCATAATCTTCTGTTTATTATGCAGTCTACTACGGATTAATTGTGTGGCATTGATTGTAACATTTGTCAGCCAGATTCTGATTAAATTTCTTAACAGGGATTATTGAATGCACCAGCTTATACCCTGAAATTCACACATTAGGACATTGTTGTGTCTTCAGAGCAAATTCTAAAATAATCAGATGTGACAATAAAAGGAAAAGGATGCTGAAAATTGCTTTGGGAAATATAACTTCTAGATACAGGCTAATGAAGCAGCAACAGAGCTTTTATCCTCTATACAGACACAATTTCAAGAGAGGTCCATTAAGGAGATTCACATATTAGAAGACCTAATTTTCTCACAAAGTAAAGTAATGCAGTATAGCACTTAATTTCTTTTCCTTGAAAGAATAATCTCCATTCTGAATTCTTAATTATATTTTTTTCCATCTAAAACACCCCAATACCCAAATAACATCAGTGTTATATCTATAATAGATATAGCAAGACAGAAGAAACAGGTATCAAATCTAAAAATAGTCCGTTTGGAATTTTGTTTACTCATTCTGTTTTTGTCCCTGTTTTCTAACTCAACTGTCATCTGGAAATCAGTTTCAGCTTTGCTGTGAAATCCAAGTACAACTCCATGGCAACACTGTCAGTGTCTAGTAAGACTCAAACTACTTTAAAGGAATTGACAGGGCTGCAAGTGTTTACATACACTCAGAGAGATGACAACACATTTTGAGCACTAGCTCCATTCTTAATGTAAGCCATGTTGATAGCCATTTCCTGTGCAATGTCCTTCCTAATCAGTTTATGAAGAGGCTAATGTAGTTGGAAGAGTTTGGATATCAGAACTATACTTTGATCTGCATAACTATTCCACCACAAGGACTCTGCAAAGGGGTTAAACATAAATACAATGGAGGACAGCTGTAAAAACAAGCAGAACAGCAAAATTAAAGTAGAAAATCATTAGGTGTCACATCAGAAGATCTTATTTGAAAGAAAACTTTAATTCAAATACAAGAGAAGAGTAAAATTAAGAAGATAACAATATTAACTCCACAAATGTATTCCTTAATAACTGACTCTTATTTCCAAATTAGACTGGTTATGTATTACAGAATCACATTAACGAGGAGGTACTTGAGGTTGTTTCAGACTTTCCATTACAAACTATCATCTGGGCTTTATAATGCTAGTTACAATCCCCTCCAGGCTGCAATTGGCAAATCCATTCCCAGCATTAAGGGGATGCTTAGTCTTGTAAATTTTCAGGTGGTGTGTGGAGGGAATAGAGTTCAGGTGTTTCAGAATTACTGGGGCATAAAATGGATTGCGTGCTTTCACATGCAATCAATGGTTTTACAGAATATATTAACATTGTAAAAATGGATTTTTTGCAGTAGTTCTTAAAATCTAAAAATAATTTTAATTTCCACATAAATAAAATTAAACTAACAGTTATCTAATTTTCAAAATTAAACACAGCCTGTATAAGACAATACTGGGCTTTCTTTTTATTTGCACAGTATTTATCTGTGCATCTACCTATCTATCTATCTAATTAGATAGTAGAGCCTTAATATTTCATCCACCTTTTGGACGACAGTTCCCTTTATTGAAATAGGAAATCAATGTTATTCAATGGAATTCACTCGGCAAAACACAAAACCACTTTAGCACTGGATAAATGGTGAGGGTCTAGGATAGTACTTTCTGTACTCTGTCTCTCTCTGTATTTTAAATAGGGCCATTTATCATAGTACCTAAACAACACCCAGAACCAAAAATTCCAAAATACTTGTTATTGTTTAGGTGATGAAAAACAAAACCAAAGCATAAAACCTAAACATTTGACTCATTTGACTTACAGCTTATATGGAATAAATATAAATATATGTGTTTATTGCACAGTGTTGGGTTTACAGTTGGACTCCATGATTTTGAAGCTCTTTTCCAACCTCAATGATTCTTTGATCCTATATATTTCCATTCATGGTTCAGATAAGTTTTTTTATACTCAAAATCAAACAAAAGTCTTGCTTTATCAAGCCTGATTTCCTTTTATGACAAGGTAACCCACCTAGCTGATCAAGGGAAGCCCATAGATGGGATCTTTTTTTATTTCAGTCAAGCTTTTGATACTGTCTTTTACAGAATCCTTCTGGACAGAATGTCCACCATTCAGCTGGATAAACACACTATGGGATGGCTGAGCAACTGGCTCACAGGTCAGGCACAAAGGGTTATAGTGAATCGGGTGACACTGGACTGGTGACCTGTCACTACAGGGTTCCACAGGGCTCCATCCTCAGCCCTGTTCTCGTCAACAACTTCATAAATGACTTGTAGGCAGGCTGGTAGGGATACTAAGCAAGTCCACAGATGGTAAGAAACTGGGAGGAGCTCTTGGCTCCCTCAAAGGCAGGGAGGCCCTGCAGAGAAGCCCTAATAAATGAGAGGGCTGAGCAATCACCAACCATCTGAAGTTCAACATGGGAAAGTACCAGATTCCGGATGTCAGATGGGACAACCCTGGATTTAGACACAGACTGGGGAATGAGAAGCTGGAAAGCAGTGCCACGGAACGGTACCAATACATCCTGGGTGATGGAAGGTTGAATATGAGTCAGCAGCACATATTCCACATTCTTCAAATTCTGTTTCTTACAGATCCACACAGATTATAAGGTCCTTGCTTAGACATTTTGCTGAATGATCCCATGAGGACATGCCTAACGTGGCTCTGATGTTCCAAACTATTAGATAATTTAATGCAATTTGACTGGAGATGACTAGTTCAGGTCTATCAACATGACCAGGTGGATACATAAAATAGTTCCCACCTCTTCAGTACCACTGTAAACTGTATTTTATATTTTAGCAGATCTAACATTCTTATTAAATATTAGTCTATGACTCATTTCAATGAAACTTAGGCTCACGATCAGCCATCCTTCCATTGTGAAATGAGGCTTTCTAGCTCAGTTTTAATCTGCAGCATAAAATAATTACTTATTGTGAACTGAACGTCAACAAGCCTTTTAGAAGGGAATGTATGTAATTCATGGGCTGGGCCATTGGTATGTCAGAAACTGAAATGCGAGTTTTTTATACATAGATAATAAGACATAGTTCACTTTGTACTTTATCGAATTCTTCTTATGTTAGGTTTGTATTAGAAAACAATGCTTCAAATTCTGGAACCCAAATGATTCAGTTCTGCAATTGCCACACAAGGACTATGTGCTCTCGTTTCAAAAAACCAAAAGTTTATCACAGAGGTTTTTTTTTTTAATTATTATTATTTTAAATTACTATATAGCAAATAATCATGTCCTGAATTTGTGGGATGGAACACTTGGCAAACAAGGACACTTTTAGGCATTGTGGTATGAGTATTTTTGTTTGTTTATACAACCACACAAATTGTATACCATTGGAAAAATAGTCAAAGAGAACATTAATTAGAATAAAAATGTAAAGTAGGGAAAAAAGATGAAAAAACAGAAAAAAACCAGAAAACTAGAATGAAAATGACCTAAGCAGAAGCTGAGGAAAATCTTCATGTGTCATGTTAAATTAAACTCTTGCAATATGGAAAATTCTCTTTTTAATTTATTTGTATCATGGCAATTCCTGCAAGTCCTGTCTGCTGTTTCGGGCACCATAGTATAAGAAACACATTAAGCTACTAGAGAGTGTCCAAAGGAGGGAGAGGAGGATGGTGAAGGGTCAGGAGGGGAAGTTGTATGAGGAGTGGCTGAGGTCACTTCATCCGTTCAGCCTGGACGAGACTGAGGGAGACCTCATTGTGGTGTTCAACAGCCTCAAGAGGGAAAGTGGAAGGGTAGGTACTGGTCTCTTTACTCTGGTGTCCAGTGATGGGATTCAAGGGAATGGCCTGAAGTTGTGCCAGGGGAGGTTTAGGTTGGATATCAGGAGAAGGTTCTTCACCCAGAGAGTGGCTGGGCACTGGAACAGGCTCCCCAGGGAAGTTGTCACATCACCAGCCTGACAGAGCTCAAAAAGTGTTTGGAAATGTGTCTCAGGCACATGCTGTGACTCTTGGAGTTGTCCTGCACAGTGCCAGGAGCTGGACTCAGGGATGGGTCTGTTCCAACTCAGCATATTCTATTCCTGTTTAATTCTGTGATCTAGTACAGGTACTCACTGTGCACATCTGCAGTGCCAGCTGCAGGTTGAGCTCTGGGTGGTGGAAGCCTGAGACAGGAGGCTTCTTTGAGTATTTTTTTGATGCACTTTGGTATAAACTACAAGACAGCAGTTCAATTACACATAAAAATACATACATATATGATATTTCCATAATAAGTATTGATTCAGAAGAATCCATGTAAATAGTCTAGTCTACTCAGTTTAGTGATTACTTTGAACCGTAATGGATTAATTCTTAATATCCTTTACAAATATATCTCCTTTTCCCTTTATTTCATTTTCATGTTGCAATTGCAGACAACCTGTTTGATACTGCTCTACTGAAAATTTCAGAATTGGTAACGACTAACTGATCATACCACAGCCAAGTAATACAAATATTGTTGTAACTGATTAACGTCAAACTGATAGAGCATTTTCCATCACTATACAAATAACCTGGTTACACACAATAATATGCGAATGATATTTAAGCAGATTATTTAGAACAGCAAAAAAGTGGTTAATTAATGTGTCAAGAAAACTCAGAGTGAAAAAAACAATGTAGTTCCTGTATGAGTAGCTCTTGTAGATCATGGCCTAGAAAAGAAAACCTGAAATGCATTGCCTTCATCCCTATAACCCTGAGTGAGTTATAAGCTGCCTAGTGCAACTTTTAGTAGCTCTCTGATTGATCTGGGTTGCTAAACAACAAAAAGATAAAGCAACCAAGTAAGTGTCATGAATCACTTTCTCCTTCTCTTTAGTATTTACCCATTAGCCTCCTGTATTCAACAAAAACTGGTAAAATTTCAGAATTAGCCCCTTAAATAATATCAAACAGAAAATCAGATTCACTGAAAGGCACGACAGATAAACAACTGGATGTTTGCTCATGGACTAAATGCAACTTCAGATCTCACAATAGAGATTCAGGTTTTAAAACTACAACATGCACAGGACACCTACCCCAAGAGTCACACCATGTGCCTGAAAGCATTGTCCAAATGCTAGCTAAACTCTGGCAAGCTTGGTGCTGTGAACACTTCCCTTGGTACTGTGATGCCTTTTCCAGTGCCCAACCACACCCTGACTGAAGAACCTTTTACTAATATCCAACCAAAAACCTACCAACACAGCTTCAGACCACTTTCTTGAGTCCTGTCACTGGTCACCCTGCCCCTCCTCTTTCCTCACAGGGGAAGCTGTAGACCTGATCTACAGGTTGTTACAGACGTCTCCCCTTAGTTGCAATACCAGTTCTGATTCTGCTTCCTTATAAGTGATAATATTCTGGGTGTGTTGTGCTTTACAACACAGTAACCATGTTGATCTCTAATTTGCAATAACTTAAGATACAGAATTTGATTGCACTTCAGTTACAGAAAACAGAGAATGACTGTGTATATTAGCAGTGTCGTTTGCTATTTTCCTATCCTATTTTGACTTGTTCATTGATAGTATACAAGGTATATATTATTCAGTATTTATTAAAATTGAGTTCATCACTTAACACATTTTGACTTTTGAAACAGACAATGTTTTACCACCCTTCTGGGACAGCACCTGCTAAATCTATTTCTGGGTAAAATAGTATTGCTATTGCCACAGATGATTTTAACAAAGAATATGAAAGGTTTTTGTGTTGAAATTCAGAATACTGAGCATTTCTGCAAAACATCTCTGTTAAGAAGAATAATTTAGAACAATATTTACACATTCTAGAATTATTCTTTTGACCCTAAATGTAAAAACTTCATTTTTTATAGAACAAAGCAGCTTATTTAAGTCAGCCCATGCTGGATACATGGGGAACAAATCTTGCCTGGATCATCAACAAAGAGCCAGATGGACATATTTAAGAAGATATACAGAACAGAATTTCTCTATCCACTTGAACCCCACCATTTTAAAGACAATTTGCAACAAACACAAATGGTGAAACCCCCATTTAAAGGAGACTGATCTATGGATCTCCAGATTTGCTACAGAACTTTGCATGTGAGCAGGTTTGATAAAAATCCTTCTCTCAGTCCAAAGATAAACTCACTTTTTACCACCTACAAGATTATGTATAACAGAAGGACTGTGGTGAAGTGGCATCCTCTCACATGAACATGAGAAAAACAACAAGGTAATTCTCCTTCTGTAAACAATACTCACGAAATCTCCTCACGGTTAAGGAACATCAAACTATGTCCAGAAAAATGCTCCTAAGAAAATATAACTTAACAGATCTGCTACTTCTTATGACTATCCACACAGAAGTGATAAATTCTTAAATTAGCACCTACTGCTCCACGGGCAGACAAGACAGGGATGTCCTTAGCAGCCTGCTGTGCACTTGCATTCCTGAAGCTCATCAGCCCAAAGCAGATACTGTCTCACTATTCAAGCTTCGGCTAGCAAGACACAGTACCAACATAGGCAAAAGCAGAAGTAGACACTTCATAGATATTTTCACTAATTGAGGATGAACATTGCATGAATCCTTCCTTTGGTGTCAAGCAAACTCTGCCTTAAAGAGGCTCACTGTTTGAAGGTTAAGAATAAGGCTTTGGTTTATCAAGAAGGTACCTTCACAGTAACCTCTGAATATTTCCCTTCTGTTTTCTATAGACAATGCAGTGGGGAAGGGAGTTAATGGTAGCATAATACAATCAGTATTATAGACAGGACAACCTAGAATGCAGCATGGTTTCAGGCAAGGATCAGGATGCTCTTAATAACAACTCAGATTTTTTCTGACATAATTTTAACATAATTTTAACATAATTTTTAAAAACCATAATTTGAAAAAAAAAACATAGGCAGGAGGCAAGTGTTTTCTTTTGGTTGTCTGTCCTTTTGTTGCTCAGTACCAAATTCTGTATTTGAGGAAAAAATCCAGAATATACAAATTTCATAGACTCATGAAATATCACATATGCATATACATTCTCACAAGTGATTTCTGATTGAACATTCCTTATGATAACTTTGTTCCAGGTATGGAAAAACAATCTAAAAATTAAAAGTTCAAACAATAATTAGACCATTAAAAGTTGTTGTTATAGACAATAAATCTTTCTTAAAAATAATTATGGAAAATATTAAAGTTTATTCCCTGAGAAAACTAGTGCATGGAAACAGCTATAGCATAATAGAATTTGTATATATTCCAGATAATATTTCTGCATGTTCCCCTTGATGGGGTGGGGGATGGAAGCTTAGCATTTTTGCAATTTTTAATCATTTTTACTATTTACTAAGTAGTAATGCACACTGTAAGTTTAATATGGCTATTTGAAGCTGGCAAATGTGGAATATAAAGAACAAAATCAATTTGCTAATCTGAAAAACGGGTTTGAAGAAAACCCAGCTGAACTACTGAAAATGTAAACAGTTTTTTTATGAGCAGTCAGAAGAAAATGTATTCTCACGATAAATGGAATGCTTCTTGAAATAAGTGATTACTTACATAAATGCTTTAAACACATGGTAGGAAGCTGTTACTTCATTAATTAGAAGAGAACTCCATCTTCTGGGCATTATTTTGAAGGAGATGAAGATATGAGCAGCCAAATAGACCCAGAGCCACATCAAAGATACTCTCTTTCTGAGGAAGCTGTATTTGTTTCCATTCCTCTTAGTATTACTGTGCATTCATGCTACTAAAACTACGGTCTCAGGCAGCCTCTCCTGCCTTGTCATAAAACACTCCTTAAGGAAAAGAAAGACTCAGCATAAAGCAAGACAGAAGATGGATACTGATGCAGAAGATAGAATAAAATGGCAATAAAGTGCATGAGTTTTAATTTACAGACATAAAGCTGAAAACTATGGGCAATACTGAAGGGGGCAAGGTCACCTTCAACACCATTCTAGATTGACTGGGCAGGTAAGGTGCAGCAACCAAGCATTTTTGAGTCACTAAGGTGGCTGAAAAAAGTGTCTGTGCTGATGATTCTAGCTGATAACGAGCAAAGAGAGTGAGACTGAAGGCAATGCTAAGATAGTGAGCTCAGAAGGTGGGAATGATGATGAAGCAGAGAAGGGAGAAGGAAGAAGAGCTAAGACTGAGAGATCGTTTACATGTTTATCTATCAAGCTTACTCATGGTTAGAAATCCAAAAAAAACATTAAAAAAGATGAGGAGGACTTGAAGAAGGACAAGAGATCAGTAAGGAGGCAAAAATAAATGAAAATCATCAGTAGGGAATGGATAAAAATATTCCATGAACATTACATAGCTTGAGGTGACGTAGAGCAGAGCAGAATGATTGCTTCCCAGAAGTAGTAAATTGAAGCAAAGAAAAGATGGCTATTGTTTCACCTCTAGGGAAATGATAACTAAATCTATCATTCAGAAATCTATAAAGATGTGAACTAAGTTATTCAGGATATTGAAAGATGACGTAAGAAGTAAATTCACAGGCATGTAGATAGAAAATTTGATGTAGAGAAGCCACACATAGGGGAAACAAAATAAATAATGGGAATCAATATATGTTTTTAGTCACAGCTTTTTGTAGCAAAATAAAACCAGATCTATAAAATATTTTATTGTTGAACAGCATTTTCATAATCATACAGAATGGCATTGAGAAGAATTTTCAGATAACACTACCAGAAAATTAAAAGTGAGAGAACTGTAAATTACTCTGGCATAGAAATGCAGAGATTACTAGTATGAAAGCAGCTAGTGAATCCTAAACAGTAAAGATCGATTAAAAGCCACATCCTGCAAAACAGTGGATAGAGGAAATACTTGCAGCTGGCTCCTGTTTTCACAGCAATCCACGAGGAATGTATAAGTCTCTCCATTTTCCTTTCCAGAAGCAGAAGACAGTGCTTTCTTTACACTTCAGGGCCGTTAAGATTGAGAAAAGCTCAAGCCTTTAGGTATGTTTACTGACCAGATTGGTCCCCTCTTTAAATACATCTGCAGTTGCTTTCTATATTAAAACCTGGCCAAGTCAGAGAAAGACTTACTGGTCTAACATTGCTTGAGATAATGTTTTGAGCATTTGAAGTAGGAAGATCTCCACGCAATTAGGTCCCTTTCTGAACATAGGGTCCCCACGTGAAGGCATTGTAAACCATACCTTTCTTACCTTGGATGAGAATGTACACTAGGATTCAAGGCTATCACCATCAAAACCTATCTAGGAAGAAAAGAAGACCAACCCCCTATTTGAATATTCATTTGACAACCGGCACAATATATAAATCAAGGGTTCAGAAAGAAGGAAGGTTTGCTTAATTCATTCCAGATAACTGTGAGATGTCTAAAATTAGTGCTTTACTAAATTCTTGACTCCAATAATTTAGGAGACAGAATTAAGTCACAAGCTCAGCATTTCCTAGTCAGCCTCAGACTACTTCTCTAGTAGATACCTACCATTCTGAGTTTTGCATTCAACATGATGCCCAAGCTGTCAGTACCCGTGCATCTCCACTACACGCACACCTCTACATCTTAAACTGCATGTACTCAAAATCAGCTGTGAATTTATGCAACTTTGTAGCTAGATCAAACTAAGGGCTGTGAGAAGTGGGGGCCCACAGCCCCTTCACTCAGGAACTGCACTTAAGATGAATCTGCTGTGACTGCGCATGGCCACGTATTTTGGTTTTCGGAAACTTGACCTGCGGATTCCATGACAAGGCTTAATGACCTTGGATCTACCTTATCACTATGGGCTTTCCTGGGGGCCACTGGAAGAGATCCTGACCCTGTTTCTTTGATTTGACTTCTCGACTTAATGTCAGATCTACCTCCTTGTTATGGACTTCTCTGCTGATGTGGAATATTAGCTGAGTCTGGCTACCATCATAGACCTTCTCTGCTGTTCTTTGGATGCTGTGGGATCTCGCCTTTGCCAGTGAGGCCAGTGTGTACGCCCTCCTGTCTCCTGTTCTCTCTCACAGAGCAGCCTACTCTTGCTTGTCCCTGAACCCAGCAGCTAATAAGCATATGCTGGAACACCAAATGCCTTCTAGACAGGCTTGAGCAGTCACACAGAAAATATGAAACAGAACTGTCAGAAACAGAGATCTCCTGTGTCTCAGTTTCCTGTTGAGGCCATGATTCTAACCTTCCTCACAGGAGTTCATAACTAGGTCTTGGTATTCTGGAGGCATGTCTAATTCATCTAGAATATTCTCCATGGAGGACATAAACTGGATTAAGATTTGCTTAAGGGATTGTAAAAGGTTGTTCTGGGGCACTGCAAAATATAATTGTCAGGATAATGCACACATGCTTTATTTAGATTGTTTACATCATGCATGGCAGAACAAAACCCAGTACCTCAGTGGGACATATAGACACTATCCAATATAAGTAGTAAGTGATACTAATTAGACTGAGTTTGATTTACTTCTTCACATTGTTGAATTCTAAATTAACTTTAATAACTCGAGAGAAATATCTCGTGTTTTTACGGTCATTTCAATAAAACAACCGCACAATGAGGAGATGCTTAAAAAAAGATCTAACTAGAAAATTTGGCCTATAAAGAATGACAGAGCTTGGTTATTATGAGCTGTTATAACGCAATCGCATGAATCACTGTGGCATGTGGACCTTGTGCTCAGCCCTTGTTATCTAATTCTGGTCATCTTATCTCAAGCATCCCCCGCTTCTTCCCTCCCACTCCCCCCAAATGAGAGGCTTTTCATGTTTATCAAAGTTGTGGGAAGAGGGATCAAAAAGGATCCAAGCATCTAAGAAAGAAATGGAAACAAACAGTCTCAGACTCAGCTAAGTCATATATAACACCATTACTGTTCCCTTTGTCAGAATTCAGGTGTCTTACATTTTCATTCATCTTGAGTGCAGTTGACAGAGAAAGACAGAGATGCCTAATCAGGGTTGCTTGTGTTGCCTTCTCAATCAACTGAATTTTGATGCATACTGAGTTTAAACTGCAAATAGGAATACTGGATTAACCTTTGCTTGTACTGATGAGAACACACATTATTACTGAGCTCAGTGCCAAAATCAAACATAGAATATTGCCAAAATAATCAACCCAAGATATAACATAGCATTATACCTGCAGCAGAGAGGCTTCTAAGTCTTAAAAAAGTCTATTTTAATTCAGACAAAATTTTCAGATGCCCTTAGAGTGCCTTCAGTTTTGCTTTTACATGCAGTAGAGAATGACCACTTTGGACAGCTAATGTGTAGAAAATACTGTGAGTAAAAAACGACTCAGGTTTTCCTGTGGCGTGACAGATACAATCATAAGGAGCCGTCATTGTGCCTGGCTCTGTGACATTTGCATTCCTAACACAAGCACCTGATGGGACTCCGCTCTCTCTTTGGCACTATATCCTACCTGCAACCTATTTTCTGTTGTAGTTATTCCAATAAAAATTTGGGGTTCATTGCTATTGCTCTTCAATTCCTTGTGCTGTTCATTGCAGCATGTTTATGAAATATTTATTCAGAATAGGAGTCCCCCAAACCGGAACTATACTGCATGGTGAACTATCCCTTATTTTCTGGATATACTGCCTGTAGGTAGAAGCTCTATAAAGTTAAAATGTGATTCTACATTGTGCAATATTCCAGAAAACACAATTATACCTACTAGCTAAAGTGGAAACGAAGAGTTTGCATATGTTATTACATAAAAAATCATAATGAATTCTTTTTAAAAGCAATTTTATGAATATGAAATACAGAAATAAGAAGCAGGGATGGAACTTTTGTTTTCTACTGATCAACAGTTTTTGCGACCCACCAATACAACAAAATGGCTTCAATTAATTTCCAGTACCTGAAAGTCCTAACACAGAGCAACCGAATGAATATGCCAGAGAAGCTGTAAATTTACTAAAAATTTTTGCAAACTCTTTTTAAAAATAACCTGTAATTCATTCTTGCAAAATTATTCAGTGTCAAGTATTCTACACCTTAGTCCAGTTCTGCTATTACTGCCATGCCTTATTTGGGGTAAGCGTAATTATCTCCACAGTTGGATCTAGGAGACAGCCAGAAAAAACCAAAAGATTTCTTGCCTTCCAATAGTATTTGAATTACAATCTGTAGTCAAGATTGCTTTCCTTGTACAAATCATTCCCTGGAGAACTGGACAATCAAAACGTGCAATTTATATATGATCCTTCTTCCCTACCATATCCTGATTATAGCATTGTTACCCAACAAACAGTATTTTACAGGATCCTGGAAAGAAAATTGCTTTTTTTTCCCTTTAGTTATTTTCTTGTCACTGCTCTCTGTAGTTTTTTCAGTGCTATTGCTTTTATAGAATATTTTTTATGTACTAAATGGGTTTTCTGTCTCTAATCCCAAAACATCTAAATGGTGCTTTATTGGAAACTAAACTGACTGCACTCTGGTGGCAAACACTCATAATAAAATTTCTAAACTGAACAAAAAAGGAACAAAGTTAGGGGTCAGTGTAAGGATGCCCAGTTATTTGATAATATTTCAAAGCAGTCACTTTTTCAGAAGCACGGATGTGGTCAGCATAATCTGGACCAACCTTGAAGTGAACTGTCGCTATTAATTAAATATTTATGATTTAAAAATCTGTGCTCTACAGTTACATTATGTTCATTGCAAAGGGACATTTGCATTGCAATGAGCCATTTTCAAAAGGTGCTCAAAGTCAAAATTCAGTGCATGTGCTGAGACAACATACTGGTTACAGTGCTTGGAGAAAGAAATTAATCTGGCATAGAGTAATTTTTTCCCCAAAACTTACACAAACAGTCACATCTGCAAGACAGGGCACAAGGAGGATCCAGAGAACTACATGTCTGTCAGCGTGATCTCCATGTCAGGTAAGGTCTTGACTGAGCAGATCCTATTGAGTGCCAATATGGGCCATGTGCTGGACAGCAAGGAGATCAGGCTGAACCAGCATGGGTTTAGGAAAGACAGGTCCTGCTTGACTGACCTGGTTACCTCTCATGACAAAGTGGCCTGCTTAGTGAAGGAGGGAAAGGCTGTGGATGTCATCTACCTAGACTTTAGTAAAGCCTTTGGCACTGTCACCCTCGGCATTCTCCTGGAGATGCTGACAGCCCATGGCTGGGACGGGGGCACTCTTCACTGGGTTAAGAACTGTCTGGGTGGCCAGGCCCAGAAAGTGGTGGTGAATGGAGTCACATCCAGCTGACAGACGGTCCCTTCTGGGGTTCCCCAGGACTCAGCATTGGGGCCGGTCTGGTTTAATGTATTTATCCATGATCTGGATGAGGATATCAAGTGTACCTTCAGCCAGTGTGCAGATGAAACCAAGCTGGGTGTGAGTGCTGGAAGCTGGAGACTAGGAAGGCTCTGAAGAGGGATCTGGACAATCTGGACTGATGGGCAGATTAAAATGGTATGAGGTTCAATAAGACGAAGTGCCAAATCCTGTACGTGGGTCACAACAACCCCATGCAGCATTACAGGCTGGGGCAGAGCGGCTGGAAAGCTGCCTGATGGAAAAGGACTTGGGGGCGCTGGTCAATAGCAGGCTGAACATGAGCCAGCATGTGCCCAGATGGCCAAGAAGGCCAATGACACCTGGCCTGTATCAGCAGCAGTGTGGCCAGCAGGACCAGGGCAGTGATTGTCCCCCTGTGCTTGGCACTGGGGAGGCCACACCTCAAGTCCTGTATCCAATTCTGAGCCCCTCACTTCAGGAAGGACACTGAGGTGCTGGAGTGAGTCCAGAGAAGGGCAACGGAGCTGGTGAAGGGTCTGGAACACAAGTCTGATGAGGAGCAGCAGAAGGAGCTGAGGTTGTTCAGTCTGGAGAAAAGGAGGCTCAGGGGGGATCTTTCCACTCTTTACGACTGCCTCAAAGGAGGCTGTAGCCAGGCGGGGGTCATTATCATCTCTAAAGTAACAAGTTATAAGACAAGAGGAGACGGTCTCAAGTTATGCCAAGGGAGGTTTAGGTTAGATATTAGGAAAAATTTTCTGAATGAAAGGGTTCTGAAGCACTGGAACATTCTGCCTAGGGGAGTGGTGGAGTCCCCACCCCAGAGTTATTTAAAGATGTGTAGATATGGCACTTAAAGACATGGTTTAGTGCTGAACACAGTGGCGTTATGTTAATAGTTGGACTCAATAATCCTAGAGGTCTTTTCCCAAATTAACATTTCTATGGTTCTATAAACATTAAAAATAGAGCTGATGAGAATTTAGTAGAAGTGACAAAAGAAGTAAAATCAGTAAAGTGAAACATCTCATTTAAGCATATTAATAAAAATAAACAAGTTTTATTACTCAACAGAGGTATAAAATATTGGGAAATATATACAAGATAGAATAAGAGGGGGATGAAAGCCTTTAAATAAAATCTGCAAGTATGTTTCAGTAAGTAAATCCTTGGCCTTTTTAATAATGATGCACTACATCTAGGTTATGTTTATGCAATTTTTTATATTATGCCTTCTTTCACTTTGTCGCTCCTTCTGAAACAGATCAATTCAACATGGGTCTGAACGATGATTAAACTGAGGACAAAGAAACCTCTCTTGAATAGTAACTTGACTTCATTTTTCTTACATTCCTGGGAAAACCCTAGTCACCAACTACAGTATCATTTTCTCCTTCAGTCCAATCTTCAATATATTATAGACTGGATCTGAACGAAAAAAATTCTACCTGTTCATATAATTCTAGTAAATGAAACTATTTCAACATGAAAGATTAAGATAGCAATATAAATACTAAGTCTTAATGTTTTGTACCACCAAGAGTTTCAAATGCCACAAAGAAACAAAACAGTATTTTGGCAATTTAACAATTTCTAGTTTGTCAGACAGCCTGTGATAATTGTCTAGCACAGCTGTGAGGTAACATAACTATATTTAAGATTTTTTAATGGAAGGTTTAGCTATATTTCAGTGAAACAATAAATCAAAGAAAAAAATTTTAAAAAAAAGAAAAAAGGTCCAGGTTGAACAATCTAATTTCAAACCCAGCTATAGCTAGGAGACACTTAAAATATTTCTAAAACCACTGACAGTGCAGATTAATGTAAACATAGAGGATGCTCAGTGACAGGTAAAAATTTGGATACAGCAGCTAGAGGTATCAATAAAAATTATGGTCATAGGGAAAAAAGTCATCAAAAATGTGCATTGGCTCTCTAGACAGAGACTCTCTCAAACCATGTATTAAAAAGCTCATGAGTAAATGTGCTGTTAGAGAATTTAAATAACAAAATTATGAACAGAAGAAAATATTCTAACAAATGCCTACAAGAACCAAGAATTACCAAATTCCTACACATTTACTTGCCTACCCATTTTCTCAACTTTAAAAGAAAATTCTTAAATGCATTCTTTAAGTATATTCAAAGAACCAACACACAGTCAGCAAACTCCATCTAATATCTTGTCAAATAAATTTAACACCAGTATATACATAAACACTTCAAAATCCTCTGAGCTTTGCTGTTGAATACCATTTCCAAGAGGAAGAGGTATTCCTATATTTGAATGTCTTGCCCTATTGATGCGCAGTCTCTATGACTTAACTTTATGAGAGTTCTGGGTATCTATAATTTTAACTTCTGCAAATTATTTCTAAGTACAACCACAAACGTAAAATAGATGATGCAGTATAAAATCACCAGCCATGTCTTCCAGCAGTGGAACTATTCATCCAAGGAACAGGTATAAGTTCAATTTGGCAAAGTTAAATGACATTCATTTTGCAGAAATTAACTTTTCTTTGTGCATTGTTGACTGTGAATGGAGACCATTATTTTTCATTGCCTAGATAGTGATGCAATTTTCAAAGCTAAATGAGCATTAAAAACATTCATTCCATGCTTCTGCAATGAACAGTCTAAGATACCTAATGGCAAAACGAGACATTCCCTTTAATCTTTATGAACATATTCTATCCTCTTGAGGTTAAAATGAGAAAGGAGGGGATAAGCTTGCTATATTTTTGATAAATGTTTCTTGCACAAACAGAAGTCTTGTGTGTGCAGATGCAGCAGCCTGCCTGCCTGCCAATCCCTGAAGATACAATCATCCTGATGACTGTCCCACAGTTTCTTCCCCTTGGGCAGGCCAGTCTCTTTTGATTCCTCTGCTTTACTGGAGATGAGATTTTGGTGCCAATATAGGGAAGAAATATGTTTCACCAAGGGGCACAATTCATACACATATGGATGGGTTTCCAAGTACTTGCCTTTGATATGAGCTCACATTCTAGTCATGGTCCTCTACAACAGGACCAGAGACAGGATTTTCTGGAGAAGAGACTGTACCAATATATTGTTTTCCCACGGGTGCTCTAGAAATCTACCTCATTTCAAAACACTTGACTACAGAGTAACAGGAGATAGCATGAGGCCATAACATTTTAATAGCAATGTGTTTCAAAAAACAACATATAGCTAACCCTCCTATTAATTAAAGTAACTGGTGACCAAAGCAGAACATCTTATATGTCAGAAAAAAATTCCACAAAATAATAGTCATTAAGTAACAGCATAAGCATTGAACCACAGACTATACGAAAAATCATTCAAGCAATGAGATCAAATGTCTTTTCTAGAAGTCCATTTCCCAAACTATATTAATAGAAGACTTACAGAATAATGCTGCCTAGGGCTGATTACATGTCTCCATGATTGTAGATTGTTTGTTTAAACAAAAAAAAAGAAAAAGAATCAGAACAATATCAAGCTATTTGGCACCACTGCAAGGTGATTTAAGTATTCGTGCATGCACCCAGTGCCATTCAAACACTGCTGGCCACAGAGCTGTACCACATATTTTGAGAGAGGAAAAGTTCTTTCTCTGTCTCCTTCCAACTGTAATGGAGACTTAGATCGTGGAAAAAAGAAAAAGAAAAAAAAAAAAAGTATATTCATCTATAGTAGAACAAACCTCTGATTTTTATCACAAATCTTATCAAAGATTCTTTATCTCTGCCTTCAGAGATAGCAAATGGGGTCCTAAAATTCATACCTGAAGTCAACGGAAAGAAAAACATACACCATGAAATGAGTGAACTTACAGGTTCAGAAATCACAAGGCACAAAATATACTTTAGAAATTTCAGGCCCTGTTCGTGATTTTAGCCCACCCAGTACATGGGCCCTTTGGGATGCTTTGAACTGATCTTACTGAAACTTAGCACTGTTGGCATTATACAATCTGATCTTAACAGAATGGCAGAGATATATGTAGTATCTTTGGTTTGTATACTGAAGTCCAACTCTCCAAATTAAAAAAAAAAAAAAAAATTACACTTAAAGAAACACAGTCACTCAGAATTATTATATCTGCATATGTTTCCATGTCTTTGAAGCTTGATCTCAGTATCTTACAGTCTCACTGCCAGAATAATTATTACCATAAAAATACTGGTATCATTAGTCCACTAACACCCTCAACTGACTTGAAAATTGAAATATTTCTATCTAGTTTGTTACCTCAACTGTTATGTTACCTTCAGGCTAGGCAGTTTGAAAAAGGCAGATCTTTACCACTATCTGGAATTAAAACCTACAGTCATCACCAAGGAAATAATACTTTTTCAATAAAGCAGGATGATTTGTGGAATATTGTGGATGGAAGTTCTCCTCCTCCCTTTTCTGTTTGTTTTATTTCTTGGTTGGTTGGTTTTTTAGCTTATTTAGATTTTTTTTGTTGTTGCTGTTTCTATTGGGGGGTTTTACTTATTTTTTGGGGGGAGTGTTGTTGTTTTACTGTTTATTTGTTTGGGTCTTTTTTGTTTTTTTTCTTGTTTTTTCTTTTCCCACTCTTGAAAGGCCAGAAAATGAAAAATAACTTGGGCAGTATGCCATATCATTAGCTTGGTATAAACCATGTTAACTCCCTATTTACAACGGAGCTTTGGGTAATAGACCTGCTTCTGACACAGTGCAAGTATTATGCAGAGGTAATAGCTGGCTTTATTCCTGTTTTAACTAAATAACCATTTGTGGGGGTTTACTTTAATTTCACTTAATTTTCCTTCTTTCATTTTCAGTAGTGAGTGAGTAACAAAATGCTGTAGAAATCATTAAAACTGGGGATGAACTTTGCTGTTTGCAGTACTTAGCCACACCATCTCTAGCTGATGTACTACCAGATGGCAGTTGGACACTCTTGTGGTAACTCTTTCAGAGACAAAAAATGGCCTGTCATACAGGTTGATTCCTTCAGAAAACAACAGCTTTTAATTGCGCATTTGAAAAACCTGAATGATTCAGAAAGGAGCTTATAGAAGTAGAAATTTAGAAATGATACAAGAACATGAGATATATAAATACAGTAAAAAGAAATTTCCACACATGGGCTGTAGACATTACTTTTTGTTTCAGTTGGAGGCATTTTTTTTTTAATGAGACAAGAGCCTGGGTCTCTGCATTTTTTATAGCTTCCATTTCTTTCAAACATTTTATTCCACTTAATATAAGGTAGAGAAGGGAAACACTTTCAATTATTCCAGTTTCCTATAGCACTCATTTAAAAATACTGAAGGGTTAATTTACTTAGCTTTATCTTTAAGGTTACTTAATAAATTGGATATGTAAAACTAACTACAGAATTATGACTATTACGAAGAGTATAGCTAGGGAATCAAGTTAGGTTTTCATCCACATGTGTGAAGACTGTTTGATAAAGATTCATATGGACGTTCCCTTGGTATTTGGAATTTTTAATCTTAAGTAATGGAGAGTTGTATTTTCTCAGGATCATTGAGTATGCAGGTTTAGAAAAGAGAGAAAAAAATCTACTCTTTTATGCACTGTTCACAGCAAGTTTTCAGGGAACGTGAATCATTTAATAAGCTTATTTTATACTGAGAACGAAATATGAGCTCTCGAGCATTTACTTCAGGCATTAAGTCAGATGCTGCAATGAGTTAGACCCTCAAAGCATGCATGAAGTCTTTCCCTTTTAATCAGTGGAGAAAGCCTGAGCCGTCCGAAAGCCAACATATCGATCTGACCAAGGAATTGCTGAGACTGCTGCAAAGGAAATTATATGAATACACATGGAGCAGAAGCATGTAAGAGTATAAAAAAATTGCAATTGACCTTTCTCTATGGTTCCCTATTATTTTATCTATTTTTTTTCTTCTGGAAGTCTTTAGCTACAGATTATTACATATGGTTTAAGCAAGTAAAGAATATGGAAACAGGAAAGTGATACTGGCAGTTTGTAAATCTTAGGACTTGAAGGAATTTTTGAGAACTGAAGAAAAAAACGTGACAGGTGTGCCCTTTCACATAAGTAGAGCATCTGCTCAACCAACAGCATACACGTTTGGGTAAGGAAAGACTGATGGACTATACCTGAGTGTGAAAGAACGCGGATGAGAAACAGGACCTAAAGTCACGCATGAAAACAATATGTGTCAGAATACAAAACTTAGAACTTCTCTGACCACCACATTTGCAGTCCAAGAACAAGAGTGTGACCAACTGTGCACCACAGGACAAGGAGAAAAGCATTAAATCTGCCTGTGAGGACTGTTTTTTCACCTGGACTATTACCTGAATGATTCCTTGACAATGTTCGGGCAGGCGCCACAAATTAAGCAGTGCGGACACGTGTAGGAACGTTCTGAAGCCTGGATTTTGTCCTTTTTGATTCATGTTTATAAACACAGTCATAAAAACTAGATCCTAGCCTGAAATGGGAAGATGATGGACACCAGCTCTTTTGGGCTGTTTTGAGATGAAATGCAAACAGGCAAAAGTCTATGTAGAAAAATTACGTAATAAAATATAAGAAACCATTTTTACCTACTTGTTGACTACTTTGGTGTGTAGTTTATCAGTTATTCAAAAGAGAATATAAATATTACATGAATTAAAGAGGACTTGTGTTTTTATGTCTATTAGGGATGTATTTCATTGCAAAACCATGCAAGTTGCACTTTATTTTTTCCTCGTGAGAACTTGTTCCTGACAAAAACCACCCATAATTACATTAATCATTACTGAGGTATCTACAAATGAAGTATGACACACTGCAAGGAGTGATTCCTGTTCACCTTCTTAAAGTAGCAAGTGCAACTCACACAGTGGCTTAAAGGTGAATTTTTCCTTTGTGAAAACATGGGATACTCTGGAATAACTTGATGGAAACAGGAGAGAAATCTGAATGGCTTTTTGGGGCCACTTTACAGGATTCGAATTTTTATTTGTCCGGTAGGTGCAATTTCCTTTCTATTAGGAGAAAATGTTGAAATATTAGCAGCTGAACTTTTATCAACTATAAATACCTGCTTTAAAATTCACACTGTGCTTCAGCACTACACAGACTCAGAACAAGAAGTAATTCCATTACAAAGGAATTCTGAGTATCTGTGTATAAATTTACTGAAATACTTGCTTCCTGACTGAAAATTTTAGACATTATCTTTATACCTTTGTACAAGCTAATATCAAGGCTGTGCCTCTTTTTCTGTTTTCCTTAACATATTTGAAAAAAGACCCTTTCAGTCTCTTGGTATATTTTAGGCCAGTATAAGATTTGTGATATATGAGTCAGAGGATCTCGGGTGCTGCCTTGAAGACACACATCACTAATTCTAACACAAAAAAAGATAAGCAGACTAAGGTAGACGCCATTCAGATAAGTAAACAAACCATACAATTTTGGAGAAGTTTCTAGAAAGTATAAACAGGATTTACAATTTACAGGATGTAAAAGTCTTACCCTGCGATTAAGTGAATGAACCCACAAAACCAGACAGGAATCCAGCTTGCTTATTTTCTAGCATTCCCAAAGCTCAGCACGTGTACCATTGCTCATGTCTTGTAGCTAGAGTAGGTACATTTTCCAAAAGCTCCCTTGGTCACAAACATTTCTGAATGTCTCTAGCTAGGACTGGAAAATTTTAAGACACACTCCATATGCCTGCAGGATTATTTAGTGTTTTTCTAAAATTTCATGGACATGAACATAGAATGTGAGATTGAAAGTGTAACAATAAAATATACAAAGATAGGAGACAATGGACACTTCCAAAACATTCTCTGCCATATGGCATCCTAGACTGTCTGTGAAGGCAGAAATCAGACTTTGATCTCTGCCAATGTTTATAAAACTTATGTAAGCAGCTCAGTTTCAAGTTTGAAATGAAGTGTTAATTACTGTACTGAATCAGATTACTCATCGGAGTACCAGTGTCACAGCAGCCATTTTTAAGTAGAGACATAACAGGCTGTTAGTTAAAAGTTGATTTATGCATGGAAATATGGTGTACATCTCTTCATTTTTTTTATATAATATCATAGCTAGCTGCATTTACCATGTAGAAATACATCTACTTGTTTCTGTTTTGTTCCTTGTAAAACCTTGACCTCATGCTTATTCAGAATTAAATGTGCTACAGTAGAGTTAGGAATCTTCATTTTTCCTGTGAGCAAGATTAAACAGAGATGTCAAGCTAGTTTCACTTCGTATTCACTTTTCAGTTGTGTACATGTAGTCCTTTTTAACAATCTGTTCTCAAATATCTGTTCTATTAATTCCAATTCTCAATCTGATTTTTTATTGTTTTTTTGATCATGCAGCTCTGAACCTCTCTGTGTCCACAGGTTTTATTCAGTCACAAAATAGTACTCCTTTTTTCTTTAGACGACATGGATCATTAAAACATGAGCTAGTCACTAGGCTGCCTTTACAGCCAGCGGCAGAACTTCCGCAAGACAACCCATGCCCTTATTTTAAATGTCTGAGATGATATGAGTTACTCTCCTGAGCAACTTGCCCTTGATTGGCAAATTTTGTGATGCTTAAAGTAAATAAAATGAATCCAAACCATATAACCTCAACTGAAAAGAGCATTGGAAGTGATAGCTACTGAAATTTTTTTTTAAATCTGTATTTTCTTTAGACTGCTCATTTTGCACACTAATGCTGCTCTTTTCCCTGAATGGCCTGAACTACTCCCTCTTACATGCTCTGTTAAAACTGAATTTAATCTGCCAGTGGATATCCTCTCCTTTTCATTTTGCTGCACCTCCTGGAGATCTTCAATCTTTCCTGCCTTTGACTAGTCTAAGTAACTTTGTGATATCTGCACATTTCATAAAACTACTGATCATTCAAAAACCAGTATTCATAAAATTAACATTAATAAAAAGTGGCTTTTCACAAGCTGAAAATTCTCATTTGTTTTTTGCTTTCAGTTCAAAATAGCATCCATGACAACATATTGCACTTCTAGATCATTTGGTTTTTCATTAATACAATCTTAGATCTGTAAGCTTGATTTTTGACAATAGAATGTCCTTTAACCTTTTTTTTTTTGGCTGCTGCTTTTAGGGAAATTTATTTGACAACACTGGGAAAATTTTTCCTTACAAAAGAATCTGAATCTGCCATAGAAAAGCCATAGTATCTCCCAATACTGCTCTCTATTTCCAGTTCCACATTCCACCTATACCTTTAAAGACAGCTATGCCTGTGGCACTCCAATCTTCCAGTTAGAATTTTTTTTATAAATTAAAGGTTGAATATTTCTTAATAGCAGTTCTCCCACCTTTGATTACATATCTTCAAAACTCTTAATGGTTTACTGTGATGAGTACCCAAATCAGCCAAAGCACTGAGATGATCTGCTCAGGCTTTTAGTGCTCAAAAAAAAAAAAATCAAAAGCTTATTAAAAGCCAAGATTAATTCCTTAATCTAAAATCAGGAATCCATCTTTTAAAACTGAAAAAACTGAAAGTTGTTGGTTAACAGAGAATGGTAACATGGTTTAAAAGCTTTTGTCCCACTCCATGTTGTATCCTTGCATGTGGGTCTGTGCTTTCAGTGAATTCAGGGACTCCGAGCGGTAGCAAAAGCTTCTGTTTGTTCACACTATCATTTTCCTGTGCCTGCTCAGCTGGTCCGGAGGAGGAGGAGGTGGAGGTGGAGGAAGAAGAAGAAACAGAGCAGGATGAGGAAGGAGGCTTCTACCTCATATCAGAGGCTTTTATTTCACCTTATCATTTCTTAAAGTAATATAATACAGAGCTCAATGATAAAACAAATACCATCTGTCCCCACCATGCACGATCAAAGCAAATTGTTGCTTTTACATTTAAGTTTTTCATAGTATATTCTCTATCCTTTAGCGGAAAGCTAAGAGGAGATGGGCCTTTCTTTATTGGAAATGCATTTGAATTGACTGAGCTGCCTCACTAACTCAATAAAGTGCAGATATTGGATCATCTGGAAACCAGTCTTTGATGTTTTGTTCAGAAGAAATGAAAAATTTTTGTTAGAAGCCATCACAATAAAAAGTTTAACAGGGGCATGGCAACCATCCTTTTGGTCTTCTTAGCTATTTTCAAAAGTATTATAATGTGGTTTATGATAGTCTACCATACAGTTAATGTACCTTTCACCATTTCCCATTTGTCATGAATTGAGAATATGCAATGGAGAGTCATTCCAGCATGGCTGTTGTGTAGTAACTTCTTAAGCCATAGCGACTTGTTTTGGTGTCTTGAGAGAAAGAGAAAATAAAATCCCCTCTATGGAAGATCTCAGGGGATTAACGTATCTGTGAAACACAATTAGGTGTTCAAATTTTATATCTACTACTATTCAATTAGAAATGCCATTCAATTAGCAATGAACTTGTAAACTGAAATTAGTAGAAGGAAACCAAGAACTCAGTGCATTACTGTCAAATTTGCAGTAAAACTGGATTTTTTTTTTCTCTGACAAGAAGAAGCAGTTCACATTTAGTTCATATCAAAAATATTTTTTCTGAACTTTAAAGTGATTAGAAAATGAAAACAGCAAAAAGTATATAAAGTATGTGACGGTGCTGGGAGAATATTTTATGGTAAATAACTATGGAATAAATAGGACCCTGGTCGGCCTCACCTCTCTGTCTGGAAACCTCACAGAAACTATTCTAAGGTAAATGGAGGACAGGGAGGTGATTAAAGACAGCAACACAGCTTCACCTTGGGCACGTCCTGCCTAACCAGCCTAGTGGTCTTCTGTGATGGAGTGGCCGCATCAGTGGACAAAGGAAAAGCAGAGGACGTCCTCTGGACTTCTGTAAAATCTTTGACATGGTCTCAACAACATCCTTCTCTCTAAATTGGAGAGATAAGGGTTTGTCGGGGGGACTCTTTGGTGGATTAGAATTTGTCTGGTCACATCCAGAGAGTAGCGGTTCATGGCTCAGTATCCTGATGGGCACTGATGATAAGTGGCGGCCCTCAGGAGCTTGTGCTGGGACAAGTACTGTTTAATATCTTCATCAATGGTAAGGGATCAAATGCACCCTCAGCAAGTCTGTAGGAGACACCCAGCTGAGTGGTGCGGTTGAAACAACTGAACGACGGGATGCCATCCAGAGGGACCTGGATAAGCTTAAGATCTGGGCCCATGGGAACCTCAAGAGGTTCAACCAGCCCCAAAGTGCTGCACCTGGGCTGGGGCTACCCAACCCCTGGCATCAACACAGTCTGAGGAGATGAGCTGATTGAGAGCAGCCCGGAGGAGAAGGACTTGGGGATACTGGGGAAGCAAACGCTAGACTGGCCCAGCAATGTGCGCTTGCAGCCCAGAAAGCCAGTTGTATCCTGGGCTGCATCCAAAGCAGTGTGGCCAGCAGGGCAAGAGATTTGATCTTCCCCCTCCGCTCAGGTGAGACCCCACCTGCACTGCTGCATCCAGCTCTGGGATGCCCAGCACAGGAAGGACATTAATCTGTTTGAGTGGGTCCAGATGAGGGTCAGAAAAATGATCAGGGGGCTGGAGCACTGTTGCTATGAAGACAGGCTGAGAGAGAGTTGGGGTTTTTCAGCCTGGAGAAGAGAAGGCTTCAGGTAAACCTTATAGCAGCCTATCACTATCTGAGGGAGGCCTATAAGAAAGATGAACAAACTTTTTCGCATGGCCTGCTGCAATAGGATGAATGGTGACGGTTTTAACTCAGAGAGTAAATTAAGACTAGATGTAAGGAAAAGGTTTTTTGCAATAACAGTTAAACACTGAAACAGGTTTCCCAGAGCGATAGTAGAAGACACCCCATCCCTGGAAACATTCTGGGTCAGACTGGATGGGGCTCTGAGTAATCAGAGTGAGTTGAAAATGTCTCTTCTAACCCAAACCATTCTATGATTTTATTCTATGAACTACTGGATTTCCCTGTTTAAAGATGAATATAGGTAAAATTTGGGTCTCGTTTATACACAATATCTTCTTCCTGCATTAAATGTGTTTGCCAACTTAAAAGAATGTTGTTATAGATAAGACCTCACACATTTATAAACTCTTGTTGGTACAGAATAATTAATGCTGACCAGTCAAAAACTGCATAGTTTATTCTCCTCATTTGAGATCAACATAAATGTTCCCTAAATTCCAAGTATATAGGCAGTCAGACAGTTATGCCAACGCCCTGAGGACAGCTACACCAAAACTGAATTATTCCAGATACATTCCTTCCTTGTTAGCGAAAATACCAAATTACTCCTTGCTGATAACAGCCTTCTGTCCTCATCTCAGCATGTCACCTGAGCTCAAGCATTCCGATCAATGATTTGCACAGCAGTGACCCAGTCCTTTTTTGATGGCTGACTGAGCATGGGGAGGATAAACTCATGCTAATATATCAAGGCACAGAGCTAGGTAGTCAGATTAAACCTATAAATTCATTTCCAGTTTTCATCACTCATTTCTCAGTTTTTTTCTATTCCTTTGATGGGTTTATAGTTAAGAACAGACCTCCCGAGTGCCTAAAAATATCTAATATGTGGGAAGAGGAAGATAATCAAAAGAAAGACTGTAAAGATTCTGCAGTTATCTAAACCAGCCAGTGCACAGCACAGTTTCTGACTCAACTGGAAAGTTGTTGCAGTTTCCCATGTGAAGCCATGAATAAGTAGAGACACAGATTATTTGAATGCATCTTCTTAAAACATTTTCCCCTTTGATTTTTTTTTCACATTTTTCAGAGGACAAACAGATTAGAGTGTACTACAATGTGCCAAGCAGCACGGACTGTGCTCTTTAAATAAGCTCATCTTTGTTTTGCCATAAAAATGCCATGGGACAAAGATTTTAGAACAGATACTTTTCTTTATAAATTTGTGCGGGGTCTAGCATAATGAAGGACTGACAACCGGAAAAAGCTTTAAGTGGTATTACAGTGCAAACAGCAGTACCACAAAAATAATAAATCACTGGTTAAAATCCTACTGCAATGTTTTAAACATTTTAAGACTGCCAGAGTTATTTTTGGTGAGTTCTTTGACATGTCTCCAGTGCAAGGCTGTGCCTTACAGGGGCTAGTGTTTACAGTCCTGTCACTCTGTAATATGAACTGGAGAACAATAATAAATATTTATCATTGTAAAGCAGCAGGCTAAATATTCAGTAGAGATAACACAACATTTTCCCTGCTTTATTCTGCCAACTAATATCAAAATGACCATTTTTTAAAGCTAATTCTTATGACTTGCTGAAGAACTGACTGACATATATGTGCAGTAAGATGCTAACTTAAAATCTGAAACAATGTATTGACACCAGAAGTTTTGCTATCAGGCAAACATATTTTGGATTTACTCCTTACGTACAACTTCCTAATACATTCCTGGCACTATAAACATGCAGCAATAGAAAGTTAATTAAATAACAAAGGTGTGGGAATTAACAGCAGGTCAGAAAGCCTGTCTGAGTCTGAGTCTGACATTGGTCTCAGCACAGTCCATTTCTACCTGCGAGAAAACTAGTCGAGAGAAGCAAGAAATTCAAAACAATAGAGGGAGTAAACAGCAACAAGGCTGCAGCTGGCATTTTGTTTGGATTCTCGGGATGTCTATGTTGTAGATAACCAATAATAGTATGGTGTAGTTAAAATAGCCAGTGAATCTACTGTAGTAGTTGAGCAACCAATGGACAACTAACATGAATGATAAACATACAAAAGTGTATATATATGACACTGGCTCTTGGAATAAACGCTTTTTGCCTGCACTTTATGTTAGAATTAGTGTGTGTCGCGCGTCCGCCTCAACTGCAACACAAAGGTACTAAACAAAGACAAAATGCTTAGAGAATAGCTTTTCAAACTAATTTTTTAGTTCAATTTTTTAAAACATGATGCAGTATTGCAGCTCATTTATGACTGATAATAAATGCAATTGAGTTGCTAGGCATTTTTATATTTGATGTATATCATCATATGACTGTATCACCTGGCAACTCACCAGTAGCAAAAACAAAGTTTGAAAAATAAATTCAAACAAAATTTTGAAACTGTAACACAGAAAAACTAATGTAAAAAATTCTAGGCTTAAATTATTTTGGTAACTAATATATATTTTTAAAATTATTGCTGATTATTATCACACCATAACATGTGCAAAGACTGTTCTTTGGGAGAATGGAATATTAAAAGACAATGTCAAGAAAATAAAGATTTCCAAAGCTATTAAGTATATTAACATTATCTTAATTAGCACAATTTTATAAATTACCATTTGAAACACTATTTATCCTGGAAATGCTCTAACATGTACCCACAGTTCATAGTAATCTGGTGAGTATTTTCTTCATTTTGATTCTAAAACTTTGCATTTACATTTTGAGATATGATTATGAAAAAATCCAATGTGTAAGCCATTCTGCATTTGCTAAACCAGAGAGGAGATAACCACACAACAGATAATCTGGAGAAGGAGGAGCAGCCCAATCTGGATTGTGATAGAAGCAGCAACTCAATAGTACATACTTGCAACTTCTGATTTTCAATAGGTCATAAATTTGACAGAAGAAATTTCTATTTCTTACCTACATTTCCAGTCATTAGGTATGAATTCTGAAAGTCCATCATTCCCAATCCAACAATGTGTATAAAATCTTCAATCACCTGCATTAACTCCACTGAGCCTGGATAGATCTAACAAAGGAAGGTCAGACATTACATTAACTATAATATCAAAATGTCTACAGCAGCAAATTCAGATAAAATCCAATTGGCATCAAAAGAAAATTGAGAAGTAACAGTCAAACAGCTCTTCTCATGTTTCAATATTGAACACTTTCTGCTACTGTAAAATAACCACTTTGCTATTAAATCCTCAAATAAACAGACACTACTTCCCATAAAGTTGTGTGAAATCAACTTTGCACTGGAACTGCGGAAAATGTTTCCTCTAAATCACCGCACTTATCAAAAACTTAGTGGCCATTACTTTCATTAATGGCTAAAGCATTTCATATTACAGAATAACTCTAATTAAAATATTCTTCCTTCCTCTGAAGACATCTTCATTAACTTCAGAACTACAGTTTGATACAAACGGTAATGCAAATCTTATCTAGGCAGTGCCAGAACGATAACTTTTGTTGCATTGATCAACATGTAAGAAAGTTAATTTTTTACTGGCAGTACTATTTTCATTGCTGATATGGAGCAGTAGAATCATAGAATATCTGAGGTTGGAAGGGGCCAATGGAGATCATCTTGTTCAACCCTCTGTGCAGAGATCAGCATTAGCAAGTTGCCCAGGAACACACCCAGTTGGATTCTGAATGTCTCCCAGGAAGACAACCCCAGAGCTCATCTGCACAACGTGTCCTAGCATTCAATCACTCTCACAGCCAGTTTTTCTTATACATAAATGGCATTTTCTGTATTTTAATTTTTGCCCCTTGTTTTCTATTCTGTCACTGGACACCATCAAGACTTGACTCCGTCTTCTTTACTCCTTTGCACCTTCAGGAACTTTTAGTATTGCCAGGATCCTCATGTTTCCAAGCAAAATAGTGTCAGCTACTTCAGCCTATCCTTGCATAACAGATGCTCTAATCCCCTCCCCTAAACAACTTCATGGTATTTTTCTGGGCTCATTCCATTATTTTGTGTCTTGTACTGGGGAGCCCAGAACTGGACACAGTAAACTAAAATAAATTGCATTAGCCTTGGCATTGCTAATATAGCCTCTCAATTTGGCTTTCAAAATTATAAGAACACATTTCCAAGAAATACAATTTACTTGCAAAGCTGTAAGCTTCTAACAAAAACATTATTATTTTTACATTTAACAATAATGATTCATCAACAAAACAGCATTAGAGATTGTTAACAGTTATTTATAAGACTAAAAATTCTGTTCATATCACATATGTAAAAAAAAATCCTTTTTGGTTTTTATTGCCTGTTATGAACAAGACAATTTTTAGTAACAGAGTATCTTGCAGTAGAGAAATAATGGATCACCTGTTCATGGTGCTTTTTTCTTCATATGAGTGAAATGTCCAAATTTCACTTTATAAGCAATATTCAACCCATTCTTTCCACTACTGGGACTGCAGACTCTAAAAAAAGCCTATAGAGACTATAAATTCCAGCATGCTGCACTCCATCTGGCTTCATCTATCTAGATCCATAGTTGCTTGGTTCAGGATAGAGAATTTCACAAGGTGCTTTGTTTTCTTACACAGATCTTTTTATAAAAGGTAGGGCAGTAATACTTTTTTGAAGAAGAATTTGTTGTGACAGTTATGATCCTAACAGGTTGCAAATGCTGCTTCAGGTGATGGAGATTTTATGTCCATTTTTCTAATGATGAATTACTGAGGTAGTAAGTGTAGTTTTTGCATCCATCTCATTCAAAGCACACACTCACAGATAATGTACTAAAGAAAAATTCCAGCAAGAAGATTTTTTTAAACCCCAGTTCTTGCATGTAACATTTTTTAGTAATAAACTGTTGAGCAGTCAGTTGAGCAGATACTCCTCATTTTTATGTACCTGAAGTACTGGTTAATCAATAGGATGCCAGCAGATCTTGATGAAGAATATGCAGAATAGCTCCAGTGTTTTGAAACTCCAGTATAAACTTATGCATTGTGGATTGAAATGGCTTCCTGTGTGCAGTGCTTTACATCAGCTCTTAAAAAAAGGCAAGTACTAAAGTGAGTGCTGCTTATCTGAATGCTATATAACCTGTAATTAATGGTTATCAACTGTTGGCATTTAAACTAGAAAAACAGATGTGCTGAGGCATTGCAGCTGTATACTTGATTGAAAGTCAGCAATTTGCTGACAGTAAGATTTTCTTTCCAGCAAAGAATCTAGAAACAGGCTAAGAGATCTATGCCAACAGTGGCTGTGGAGTTTAAGAAAACTATGCAAGCTGGCAAAAAGGTTGGTTAGACTGCACCTAGATTTGTAACGTTTTATTAGAGAAAATTCAGCCGAGTGGCTGAACCAGAATCACCTTTAGCCACTAGTGCCTGCGCACTCCTCCTAGCTGTTATGAAGAGCTACTTGCTTCCAAAGTTTCTTTGAGCCTGCTTATGTAACTTCACAAGAACAGTAGACCAGTGGCATTGGTTTTTTGGGGGTTCATATCTCAATGGTCTAAGATTTAGTGAATCCCCTAGCTTTGTCACCAGGAACCTATGGCCCCACTACGTGTTCAGCTCATTTGTTCAGCTCATCTTCGTGGTTTTTTTGGTTTCTGCTGTACCTAGGTCTGTGAGACAACTTGCTCCCTCTCTGTTTTTCAACATTGCTCCTTGTACCAGCAGCAATGAAAAGAGGGAACTGGAGATTTACGGTTGTCTCTTTGTCTCCACATTCTCAGAATTTCCTCTTAAGTGCTGTCATCCCCAAATCTCCAGGGTCAGATGGCAGACATGGCATGGGTAAGCAGGCAAGATGAAGGTAGAAAACAAGGTCGACAATACTGGAGTGGTATCACGCCTGTTTATCAGTGGGGCTAAAATAATTGTTTAATATTGGTTTCCTTATACTGGTGTTGTTTATGGAAACTGCCCACATGTATGTGATTTTACTGCTACCATCCATCACCACTAAAGAAAAAACACACTTTGTCTGTTTCTGTATCTGGCTCTTACAGAGAGGAACAGAAAAAGAGCAAAAGAAAAAATATGATTCCCAGCTGAATTGTATTGGGTCAGCTGCAGCATCATATCTCTACTGCAAGGTTTGAATTAGTAGTGAAAAGTCCTGATCTTCCCTTTCTTAGTGATATCACAAACATGAACTTACAGAACTGAGGGTAAATAGCTTCAAAGATCTTTAAACACCTTGTGATTTATTAAGAACCACATGAAAAGTGAACAAATACCAAGTACCGATATAACACCGTCACAATGGCTGCACAAGAGTAGACCAAAGATCTACTGCTGTGGTTTGACATCTTACATCTATGTAAGCTGTTTTCTTGCCTTTGACAGAGGTAAAAAGCTGATGTCTAAGGGAGAATATAAAGGGGCTGGAACATAGTGATGCTTGCTTGGAAGATCTTGCCCAGCCTTTAGCAGATTTTTGCCAAAAGACTGCCTTAAGCAAAACCACAGTTTTTCTTTCATAAATTTGCCTATTTACATTTTTAACTTGTGTCCTTTCAGTGGCAAGAAGTTCTGCAAGATAGCCTTCTATAGAATGAGTATCTCCTTTATTCATTCTGAAGCTGCCACTGTTTAATGTCCTTTAGTTATTTTACAAGAAACACAAGTTAATGTGTTTCCTGCTGCAAATTCTCCAAACCACTCTTGATTTTAAAAGCTTCTATTGCGAATAAGTGCACTGACTCTTTTCCATACTGAAATATCTTGCTTCGTTTAACCATTCTTCATAAAGCAATGTTTCCCTGCCTTTGAGCACCTCCACAATTTTTCCTCCTTACATAATTATGTTCACCCCCATTTCACTGTTATTTGTCTCTGAGTAAATTTGACAGTATTATGGCCATGTTCATGCACACAAATATTGCCATTGTCCAGTAATTTCTTGGTATAAGCATGTAGGAAATTCTCATATCCAAGCAAAAAAAAAAGTGTTTTTTCTGAATTTTACACTCTTTTATCGTACATTCATGATTTTTTTCTAGAATTTCCTATTTTACAAAGTGTTATCATCATATCCTAATCCAGAAATTTGTCAGCCCTGAGGATCACAACCGTTCTTCTAAATACAACCTTCTACAAAAGGTCTACTGTCTGCATTTCTGTAAGTTGTTTGGTGGTGTTGTATGAGGTCTTTGGGTGAGGTCTGATGTGTTGTGTTTAACAAAAGCGGCATTGCATCTAGCCCTTAGCAGCATTTTTCAGCTTTTGTATGTACTTCATGACAATGTCCAAAGCAAAGACATACGGAATATTGCTATGGAATGTTAATAAAAATTTGTTTAACAAGAGAAACAACTTATATTCTAAATATAATTTCAAGGAATGTATTGGGTCAGCTATTCTTCTATATTTATATTCTTCTAATATAAAAAATTAGCCAGTGGGTCCTGGAATTCCTACTTTTTGAAAAAGATTATTTTTTTTCCCAATATAGTTGAAAGGATTTCCTTTCAACTACAGCAGGGTGCATCTTTAACCTGATTTCTGACACCATATATTAAACTTCATCAAATCTTACCTGTTGCGCATCTTCCCATTTCTCTTTGTTTTCTTCATCTAAGAGATTACTAATGATTTGAAAGAAGTTCTGAAAAATCAATTAAATAAAAGACTATGTAAAATTATTTCAAAGATATAAACTACCACATCCTTGATCTGACAATTAGATGGCTTCCCTTTCTCTATTACATATGCAGTTCTGCAGCTTATTTTCTGTAAGTGGAAGAGATGATAAAACAAAATAACACATTAGACTGATAAGAGTGCACATATTTTATGATAAATGTTTAAATTTTGGCTATATAATCAGGTCCCATAGTACTGCTTTGTATGAAACAAGAACCTTTTTAAACTCACTGAACTTCTAAGTGTGATGGTGTTCTATTTGCAAATTGTTCGCATTCCAGAAACTTTCCAAAAAAAACAAAGTACATTCAAGAAAACACCAGTCTCAAGGTCTTTAGTTTCTATTCAAAACCTGAAAATGAGCCTTAATAACCATACATAGGGCATTCAATGGCACTTCATTGGTCAACAGAGTTTCAAATCAGACGCTTCTTACTTTCATATGTCACACTCGCCTCTATCCTTTTAGGAATTTCAACATAAAAGGAATAAGTAGTTTCTGTTTCTTTGACCTCAAGCTGTTAATTTCTTTTTCTGAGTCTCCTATTCATTTAAGTATATGGGAAAAAAAGGCAGGACAGTTAGATACAAATCATACATTTAAAAAATCACATTTCTCCGAATGTTTGTGGAGAAATTTCATTTCTAATTTTGCCTGCTCTCTCTAGCAATTTGTATTCCTAACTTCTTCATCCTTAAAAGCTAAGAATTTTTGCAGCCTGTTCTCGTCTCTGTATCACATTCTTGAACAGAATGTCAATTTTGTCTACAGCCTGCCAATTATAATCTACCTGTTCCTTCATAAAAGATACATGCAGTTTCCAGTAACCTTAGCTGAAGACCGCAATTCAGTTCCCCACAAGCTCTAAAAATCTTCAACTGGAATACCAACCACTTGACCCTGCTGAAACTCAGATTAATGGTCATTACCTCACCTACTCTTACTTTTTAGCCATTTTGGGGTATAAACAGGACTTAAATAAGTTTTAAGTAAGAAGCAACTTTAACTCAGTATTAATGAAAGTACAAAGGACTTGACCGCACAGTGACCGAAATTAGAGCAGAAAAAACTTCCAACCACAGTGTATGGTGGTTATGCTTGAAAAGACATTAATTTCAAAATTGAGATATCACAGACATTTTAGGTGTTTCACAACTATATAAGTAAAACATTTTAGGATGCAAAATTGAAGAAAACTTGTGAAAACTCATTTTTTGCATAATATCATTTTACCAGTCTAACCTAGTTTCAACACCAAGCACTTGACAAGCAAGAGGATCTATCTTTGCCTAATTGTTAGGAAGTTAACTATGCTAATTATAAAATTCACATGAATAAAAATTCCGTTAACTTGACCAAATTTACTCTAGACTGACACTTTGCTGAAGTTGGACAAAATAATCCTGTTCATTAATGAGGCCACAAGTCTTCTCTGACTGAAGTCAGTAGCAAAATATCCACAGGGCTCAGTAACACAAAAAACTTCATGAAAAGAAACAAAATGGTGCAGCAAGCTCCTGTGAAAATTACAAGTAAGCGTTTGGACAAGATGGGAATTAATGATAGGACATAAAAGAAAAATGTTCTCATGGTTTGATCCAATGTTCAGGGATGCTGAAGAAAAATTTCCAGCCAAGCTGAAGATAACAAGAGTACATACAGTTACATACTGCTTATATACCTGGAATACATTTAATCTCTTTCAGGCATTCAGTAGCAAAATACAGCACAATGCAAGGAGTTATGCTTGGTATTTGTTTCAAAGGATTTGCCAGTTTAACCAGGCTGGCAAATCACAATTCTGTAAATGCAACTTCAGCTAGGAAAAATTTACATACTTGCCAATAAAGTATAAATTATGTATATGAAACTAGTAACAAGAATATCTTTCCGCTTGAGATCTTTTTTTCTGTATTTCTATCCCTGGTTGGTGCCATATTTATGGTAGCAGTGGAGGGTGAGATGTGTGTAGGTTTTTCAGTCAAAGTGATTTTTCAAAGTAATACCACTGCTTTGTGAATTAAACAGAGATGATCAGATTTGCAGCTTCAACAATGAATAGATATAAGGTGCACTTCAAAAATGTAACAGGGGAAGAAGGGTTAAAATTCTTTGTCTTACTTTAACTACTGTCTTGTTTATTGCACTAATGCTGAAAGAAACAACATTGTCCTTTAGTAAAATGATTGACAGGTGAAGGCTAAATTTGAGAAGCATTATGGATGTGATCTGAGGGTATTACTGCAGTAAACACTGGATCTCCCTGTAGAATAAAGACTCTTTCTTTCATAACAGGGCTTCCATATTACTGAACTGGCCACTATACAAAATGCTGGGACAGCCAGAACCAAATTTTGATGTCTTTTATTTATGCCCAGGCTTTTTTGATGATCATGCCAGTTACAGCTGGGAATGGACAATTACAGTTTCCTAATTTAATTTCCTTCCTTTCAATTTTTTCTTCTATAATACAATGGCTGCAGTTCTCTGTTCCAGTCCAAATTCTTTGACTCTCTCTGCAGGCATAAAGCTGTCATAAATCCTTTTATACAGCTAGAGAAGAATTCCTCCCTAGGAGGAATTAATGGATAGCCTTAAGTCACCTCCACTTTTGGACTTGAGCATAGGCAATGCGTGTGCGGGAGGGGGAAGGTAGAGGGAAAAAGGATTGGACAATCCTGTTAAACCCTGACTCACAGCAATGGTCCCTGTGGCCAATATAAAAGGGATTATATTGCACTAACTTGTTTGGGGAGAAACCTTTTTTCCTGTTGGTTGCTGCATCAGGGAATTGTGCAACTCACTTTACCATTCTGCCCTGAAACATAGCTGCTTTCCTGCCATCCTGTCCTTGGAAGGAAGTTCAAACACTTTTAGACCAGTTCTGGATAATGTTCCAAAACGTTGCTTACATTTTGCTTATTTAAAATTTGTATTATCATCCTGGTAGAATCATTCTCACATGAGTACAGTGCCCACCTCATAGCCTCGGTGTACCTACAGAGGGTAGCTTAAAGAATTCCCATATCAAATGAAAAACCTTGCTTGCAGAAGAATTGAATGACTCTTGCATTGCAATAATTTCTGCTACTGTACTGGTATTTTCAGTCACTGATGCAGGACACCTCTTGTTTAACTGTGCCGTACATGGTTATTTTTGTTCCTGACATTGCATGTGCAAGTATGCATAAGTATTGTTTCAAAAAAAAGATTAAAAGATGCAAAAGAGCCACGTAATAAATAACCTGGCACTAGGTATGCATACCTTAACTTTATTTTGCTCTTGGTATTGTCTACCTAAACAAGTGTCATTTTCTATGCAGCACATCAGGCAGCGTCACCTTCATTTTGGATAATTAGCCAGAAAATTTCAAATTTGATCTCACTTTTCTGTTCATTCATTTTTTATGGAGCCTCTGAATCACAACTTTTGCACTATTCATGCATATTAGTACTGGATAAAAACCAGAGATTACAGGCATTTGAAGGACTATCCAGATGGATGGAATACATAAGAAATAAATATATTTAGTCATATATAATTTTTATTTCTCAGTCATAATTCAAGATTTGTTTTTGTACGGATCTTAAAAAAATACTGTCGTCCATTATTTGTCATAACCCTCTTTTCTGGTGTCACTCAAAATGATAAACTATGACTTTTAGGGATTTTAAACCTCAGTCACAGTTTTCTGATAGTTTCTCTAAAACCAAAATCCATCAACAAAGAAATTCTACTCTTTATCTATTTCAAAAAAAAGAATGTAATTAGAACACCACATAGAGCTTCTCCATAAAGTAGAATTTTCATGCAATTTTCACTTTTACCTTTTTGTCACTTACTTTGATGATGGACTAGGAAACGTGAAAACATTTCATAGTTAAAAAAAAAAATTAAAAATTAAAAAAAAAAAAAAGTAATACTCCAGAGTATGGTAGAACATGACATATGTTTACATATTGGAAAATCCAAGTTTCTCAGGAATTAGCAGTAAATTTAAAACTTGTTTTCTTGAGCCAGGATTTCATTTTATATCATCAGAAGCCAGTCAAAGGGACATTGCTTAATATATCCCCTGGGCAAAACATTGGGCTTTATCCAGATTTCATTTACTTTCCTGAATACTGTGCATTGTTTGTGTCTATTTTACCTTAGCTTGCACTCTTTTTTTTCTTTTTTTTTTTTTTTCCT
>VZRR01002859.1:457215-469599 GCA_013398015.1 Oreocharis arfaki | reverse complement strand
CTTTGTATTTAGGCATACAAATAATGAATTATAGTTATTTTTCTTTGGTTTGAGAAATCCTTCCTTATTTCCTTCAGAATATGGCTTACCAATTTTTAATTTTTTTCATTTCTTCATTTCTAAATAATTAATTAAAATTATTAAAATAATATTTAATAATGTTATCAAGTTCTGCCAGAATACTATTATGAATTTTGGAAACAGCTCTACATCGCAGAATTAAACAGAACTTTCGGCACTGTCGTAAGTGGGAGAAGAATCCAGTTCTCTCTAATGTATGTAAACTGCAGATGACCTGATCTGCTAGGCCCATGGACAAAATCACTTGTATCAAGCAGTTTCTCAAGACTGGTTCTAACAAAGATTTCGTAGTGCCTGTGAACCATGAAGAAGTCACACTGGGCTATCAGATGGTTGATTGCATGAAAAATTTTCAGTGAATAACATCCTGCTTAACAGTAAAACTTCATGAAAGTAGGAAAAGATACTGCTTCTTGATCAATAAAAGAAAGAAGGATTGTTCAGCAAACATACTTTTTGAAAAGCACTGTTTTAAAAAAAATATTATTTTCAGCTGGCTACAGGCCAATACAAGAAATGTAGGTTTTATTGTGGAAGTTAATTGTTCTTTGTGCAAAGAAAACCTAGGAAAGTGAAAATATAATAGCAAGTCCTGAAAACTTAACTGTGAAAAAACATCTTTTCCAAGATATCTCCCTTCATCTGCATGCATCTATTCCAAAGTGTATTGATAATTTATGCTTACCTTTACACAAATACGCATGCATGACCGGCATTAACAACTTCATTAGTAATTTATGAATGATCATGAAGCTCTCTTTTTCATAAATATTATACACATCGACCTTCTTAGTATTCATTTTCAGTAATCTACAGTCTTTGAAAAGTGTCTAAAATTTTCAGATATGAATGAAACCAATATCTTGATCTAGAAGTCCTGAGCACTATTTATTTTAATCAATACTAAGCAATGAGTTGTGCAGCCCATTATGTAGAAATAATTATAGTGGTTTCAGTGGTTTTAAAATGCTCTGACAGCATTTTATTTGTCCTCTAGTACAACAAGGGTTAATCTAACATGTGAAATAGAAAATTTGTATCAAATGTATTTGTATCCATCACTCCTGTGCACTTTTAATGAGCTTTATTTATCTGAAATGAAGAAGCAATGCCAGAATTACATAACATTGTGAATAGATTTTGAACTGAAATGAACTGGTTTTGAACTGAAATGAACTGGAACAAAGAACACTAGTGAAATGCTTAGTGCCAAAAAACACCAACACCTCCTATCGATCAGACCGAACCTTGAAAGACCAAGACATGGAAACATTACAAAGAAAGTATTTTACATTTTCCACCTGCATTGGTTTGGATATTTGTCTTATTAAATGTAGCTGAGTCTTTTTCCTATTTTATACTTGGATCTTAGTTTGATGTGAAGAATGCTTATGTCTGTCATGCATAAGACTTTAGTTTCCTCAGTGGGCAAAGCAGGTGACATGCAGTATCCTGCAGTATACTGACATGAACTCCATCAATTGAAACATTACATCTACATGTTTCTCTTACCTGTACCCCATCAGATGCAGGGATATAACTTGCTCTTTTAAATGTGTCTGTAACATTTCTGAGAATTTCCACAGAAATCAGAAGGTCCCCAGCATAAAAATTTTTCCTCTGCGTTAAATCCAATAGCGTCTTGGTTACTTGGGACATGCCATCACCAGCCAACATCCTCTGACCCTTGGCAAGATGCTCTTTAATCTGTACCAAAAGAACAAAACTAATATCAGAACCTACTTTTCTGAGAAAAAATGATAAATTCTAAACACAGCCAAAATATTAAATGTTAAAACTAGTAAAAAAAATTGTCCTGTTAAAGATAAGACAAAATAGTAGTCTACAATGATAGAAATACTATTTTTATCAGACAATTATCAATTTTATACTGAAAGTTTCTGAATTTCTTGTGTTTCACACATTTGTCTCTCGGAACTCCATGGGCTGGACCACAGCTTTAATCTGCTGTCATGATGCAGCAAGGAACTGCCCTTCCTCAGAGGAACATCTGTACAACCACGGTTGCCCCTCATTAAACAGCTAAGAGCTCTGAAAGGAACAAATGTTAAAGCAGTACTTGTTATAATCTAATTTACTGCAGGAAAGTAGACCTTTCATCTCTGCTAGCCCAGCTTGGCTAGTCAGTGCAAGAGAGATGGTTTAGTTGGAAGCTGGTTATGGTGCTCTCTTCTGTGGCACTAACACAAAGGTGTTAACTTGGAACAATCTCGTTTGTTTTTTCCAAGAAATGCAAATTAAATTCTGAATAGCTCCTGTGTATCTGCCAAAAGAGCATACTTTAGCAGTAGCTCTCCCAGCAGATCTCTTCAAGGCTAGTGATCCAAAACAAATATGCTAGAAGTATCCTCCTGATAAGAAAGCTGAACCTGTAAATCTGATTGATTCTCAAAGCTGAGTCAGCATCCCAGGAAGATGCAGAGTGTATCACAAAGATAGGACAAGGCAGGACAAGGCCGGACAAGGCTAAAAAGGGAGCACATAGATTAAACAACCTATTTTAAAAAATACATACGAATTTATGCACAAACCCACAAGTTCCTCTGAATTTAAAACTAAATTATCATAGAATCATAGAATATCCTGAGTTGGAAGGGTTTTAGATAGAAGAGAATTACCCAAGAGAGACCTCAGTCTAAGCAACATGGCTGAAAATACTATGCAACTGGCAACAAAAATTTTGTCACGATCTTTAAAAATGTATCTTCAGTTGCTTTTTAACTCTGCCTTATTAGTGACATATAGTGGGAAAAATTATCAATGTCACATACAGTCGAACTAGATGACATTGAAAGTCTCTTCCAATCTTGACGATTCTGCGGCAATAGGATGGTGATGTGGAAGGAAGAGTGTAAAGATACTTTTTGCCACTTCCAGATCTCCCCGGACACTTTGTGTCAATATGCAGGCCTTCATTACAAAAGCATATACAAGGATACACTATATAGTAAAAGTAGCACAGTGTTTGAAATGTTCAAAATAGCTTGCATTAAAGCAATTCAAAAAATGCAATCATCCTCTGACATACTAATTCTAAGCAGTGGGGTTTTTTCATGCTGTTGGTTCATATTGTGGTTACATTCTGAACCAGTGGTCAGATAAACTAGATATATGTAACACAGCTGGGGCTGGGCAAAGCGGCTGCTTCAGGCTTCCTCCATGGCTTGAAGTCATCTTTAAGAGCAGCTGGGGATTTTTGTGGACCCCAAGTGCCTTGACAAAACCCTAGACATACTTAAGACTTGGGAGAATACCTGCCTGCTGCATCATGGACAGGGAGTGAATCTATTCACAAAAGTACGAGCACAATAGCATTATTAATATTTAGAAAAAAATCAGTGAGAACTGACACCATTAGTTGGTTTGACTGGCAGGCTGCATTTTTTTAAGAAATATTTCAGGAGAAATACCTCCCTTAGTCTTCAGAATACTGCAATACATAATCAGACAAGAAGCTTTCTTGCAGAAATAATTTTGTCCAGTTTCTACTCCTTTTAGAAGGAGATTTTGAACACAATTGCGTAGGAAAAGAATAGTGAAGGAAAAGGTGTGAGAATGGAAGGAAATTAATTTCATTAAATTCAGGAATCTGATATTGTACACATAACATTATGAACCACTTTCTTGGGAACAAGTAAAAGCAAACATGAACTTGATTTGCGTATTTTTGCTGTGAAAATTTTCTTGTGAAATGTTGCCATTTGTCTCATCTGCTCACACATTGTGTCTCAGCAGCAAGTGAAAAGAGCATCAGACAGCACAGTAACACTAAAGAGTAGAACTTTGGCTGTAACTCATCCACCTGTTCCTTACACCAGAACATATTTCCAGATTTTGAGGATTAACAATATTCAGTGTACCTTTAGTCAAGCCCAAAAGACATGCATTATGTTAGACAGTCCATAAAGCTGAACTCCCAAAGCTAACATGTGCCTCAGGATGTACTGGGGGAAAGGGATCACACAACTTGAAGGCAGGGTTGAAGAGAGAAAAAAGATATTCTTTTAATACCACTAATAATAACAATTGATCAGTCCTCATAAAAACTCTACTGTGCTGTTATGCCACTGGTAGGAAGGCTGTTGAACTATTTAGCAAGTTGTTTTTTAGTGCATTATTTTGCTTCCTGTTGCTTCATCTGTATGTTCACCTCCCATTTGTTTTTCCATGCTCCTGTAAGACTTTAAACTCTCCTTTTAAAGATGGCAGGGACCAAGCTGTTGATGGTTTTGGGACATACAAAGCACACAGAAGTCTTGGTCTCAGCTGCTTTTGGAATGCAAACAATAAATTGAAATGATCCTACTTTTGATTGGCTTTTATACTTTTGAACAAGTAAAGCTCTGGTTCTTGTGAAGAATTTTGCAGGTCTCTAACAGCAGAAGCAGAGCTGTAGTATGGCCTGTTGTGCTTTCAGGAAGACATTTTGGTTGCTTTTTTGACACAGTGATAAAAAAGGTCTAGGAAGTGCCCACAGTGTCACAGGACAAAGTTATTACACCTGCTTCAAAAGTAGCCAGAGTTGTGATGCAGATGGTTCAAAGTATTTCAGAATTACTGGCTCTTAAAACTACAGCTCCGTTTGGAACTTTTTTTTTTTTTTTTTTTTTTTTTTTTAAATGACATACCCAGAAAGCTCAATTTCCCAGCCCAAGTACTCTTTCTCCCTTGGGCCACACAATTCATACACAGCTTCAAGACCACCATTTTTTTCATCCTCTCAAGCTCCAACGTGGAAATTCCTTTCCCTGATCCTTAGCTAATTCTCCAGGCCCACACTGGCTCGAGTTAGAGTAGCAACATACCCTCAGAAACAGCACAGCAAAACAGAAGGTCGCAACGTGCTTAGGTAAGAAAAGTGGTGAAAATTAGAGTTAATAAAGAAACTTTTTCTAAGACCAGAAAGCAATGTGCAGGGAAAAAATAACAGCCTCTTCATTATCTGTTTATCACATAATGTATTTTCTTGTTGTAAGACACCTTACAACTCCTAAACACAACTTTAAAACCACAGGCCATTCACTCAGTTGATGTAAACTGGTGTAATACTATTAAAGCCACTGAAGATGTTCAGATGAGTGTAAGTTGAAGGTAGTGAATTATTGCACAGCTATCACAATAATCTTTCTGCATGTAAAATCAGAATATTCTCATCACTAGTTAGTAAAACATTTTTCTCACCATACTGCTTATTTTCTGTGCTCTGGTCATTGTGATATTATGCACTGCCCAAGAAAGCTATCTTGGTCACCACTCTAGGTCCTTGTAGTTCTCTGTGTGAAGGTCATTTTTTAGTGGTCTTACAGGCAGGCTCATTAAAAATAAAGTTTATGAGCCGAGAGATAGTGAAACGAAGCAGCTGTTAAACTGACACTTCAGTTGTCAGCCCAGCCTCTAGCTGCCTGCACTATATGGCTGCATACTTCAAAAATTACTGAAATGTTTAACTGGACTTTGACTCAGGGTCCAACTGCCTTGGTCCCCCAATTTATCAGAAAGTATGATATAATAAAAATGCCCCTTTACAAAGTCAAATCTTCTAGGCCTCTGGCACTGGAGTACAAATTTATTACTGCATAGTAATTACTGCAAACTTAACAGCTAGATGTGGTTTAAAAGGACAGAAAACAATGAACCCTCAAGAAACCTATAAAAGACTGAAAAGAATTATTAATTTCAAGAGTAACTACACCATCAACCATTTTTCATTATTTTTTAAGATAATGTTGGATTCATGGCTAGGTATTACTAATGATGTCATTAATACATTTTACGGTGGGGGAACTATAAGAACCCAAATTAGGAAGCCTTACATAGAAGTGAGGAAAGATAATTTGAAATAAAAATATGTCCTGAAATTACTCATAATCTGCAAACCACTTTGATTTTCAATTTCAGAACCCAAGATTAACATTTTGTAAAATATAGCGCTTTTAAGATGCAGAAATCGTAAGAATATTCACATCACACTTGTAACATGATGTCATTGTGAGAAAGAGGTTTCATATTTGACAAAATCTTCATCACAGGCTGTTGTTTTTTTTTCTGGTAATCAACAGACATTCCTTTAACTGTTTTGGCACAGAACTTTCATTTATTTTCCCTCAATATAATAAATTATTTAAAATTTATTTGTCTATTTTCAGGCTGTTTCAGTGTTCAAGAATGTAATTTCATCCATTTTTTAAATGAAACAGAGTAAGGTCTAAAGATAGGGCTATGCATCTTCAGGTATGCATTCAAATATTTATAACCTAATGACATGCAAGAGATGTTTTCTATATATTCAGTACATTATGAAGGATATGGCTAAAGCAATACAAAATAATTTTCTACTTTGTCAGCAGTGAAATTAGTTAGTAGTCTCAATGTCAATCATGATAACACAGTATTAAACAAAAATTGTGTGCAAAGAAGGCAATCATATATTCCCTTTGTGTGCAGCAGAAAAGGGAAAGAGTAATTTGTGTACATTGTGCCAAGGAAGATTAAGGATAAATTAAGTAAAACTTTACAACTGTAAAGGAAAGGATGCACCACCGTTTACCTGAACAGACTATGCAGACTTCCATATTAGAGGCCTTAATAACAGCCAAGAAAAATAAAATGCTGGAATAACACAAGTATAGCTGATTCTGATAGGACACAAGTTTGGGCTGGATGACCTCATGAATTTCCTTTCAGTTCTATAATTCTGTAACACATCTCTGCAAATGTTCTGGAATCCAAACTAAAGCCTCCTTTACTTTACCTCAGCCAGAAAAGTAAAAGTTTAAGGAGTGCCCTGAAACTGAACTTTTGCCTTCATGCATTTATACAATCACGATGTGCAATCTTCTGAACCAAGTTTTTGCTGAAACTGTGCTTCAATCTGTGCCTCTGTGCACTCATCTGAAATGACTACAACCCAATGCTTTAAGAGACTCATTTGAAATGCATATAGATGGAAAAAAAAAAATTAGGATCACTTCATTATATAGAAATAGTTGTTCCACTGTCATATACTTCCAAATATTTTTAAGCAAAATGTTCCTCAAAATAGTGATTTGGTTTTAGAGAAAAGAAGATAGACTAATTACACAGAACCCTGTGCTGCTTTAGACATTAATCTCAAGCAAACTGAATATCTACACAGATGTCAGAGAAGTTGCATATATCCTCTATAAGTGATCAGGTTTACAGAAGAATCTTTGAAAAAAAGAATCTAATATGTGTGGAGGTCAAAAAAGCTTTTAGAAGAATGTGAACAGCTCAGAGAAATGCTTCATTCTTTTTTTACCTTTTTTCTCTGCCCTCTTTTACAAGAAGACTCGCACTATGTTGTTAAAGAGATTTTTTTACCACTTTGGCCCATTACATAATTCCTTTTCAATTAATATCATCATAATCATCATCATCATCATCACCAATATCGTCAATTCTAATCCTTGAGCTATAGCCATTAAATAGGTAACAGAGAGAAAGTAATTATACAGCTTCAGTATTTTGGTTTGTGCATGGATCCAACAAAACATTTCAATGGATATTTTGAATAGATAAGACTGCTCTCAGTAGAATAACAAATGAAGAATGGATGAAGAATGAATAATCACTGAACAGATCACTTCTTTTTTTTCCTTATACTTATTTTTGTGTTTGTTGACCAGGATTTCTATCATTATTTTATTAAGTACTGCTCTTAAATGCACCAATTATCTGTGATTAAATCCTCCTCACGTTGGCATGTTGTGTGAGAGATCTTGTTGTTGTTATTGTTGTTTCTGTTTTTAACCAGAGGGCATGTCTTCAAGATTTGTGTTATCTATGTATAATGCAACCTGACAAGAGCAAGAGTTGAGAGGAAAAAGAGAATGATGACTCTGAAAAGGCTGTTTTCATTCTATGACAGACATAACATTGCTTGAGGTAAAGTCTCCTGGTTCTCCATACTGACTGAATGGCAGAGGCTACAGGTCACAAAGGGATGTACTACAAATGAGTTGTCTTTCATTTTTTATGCTACATGGTCATTCTTGTAAGTCTATGTCCCTAAACCATAAAGCTCTGATAAATATTTCAATTTAAATGCTTATTTGATTTTAACCAATTTCTATACTTATTTGATTTTGTTTCTATACAGTCATTTCCATGACACTTCTGTTTTGAGGACCAATCAAATTTTTTTTTCAAGGAAATTAGCATTACTGGGGAGCCTTAATTTCTGCATGGGTGTGCTGCATAAAGTAATAAGCAAGATAAAAATCCTTTGACCTCCATATACTTAATAAACAGTGGGGGAATGCAGCAAATGAAGTAGTGGACAAAAAAGCAAGGGAATGATTGTAAGTGTAAGATGCTGTGACTACTTTTTTGTCTCCTGCGGCCAAGCCAAACTCTTGCAGTCACTCTGCTCCTAGTGCCACATTCAGTTGGAGTGAAGGTTCCAGCAGTCCTGGTAGACTTCAAGGAAAAATTAGATGAAATCTTTACTGAGCTCTTAAATGACTTTCTATTCCTTTACCTCTGGCCACACCCTAGTGAAGTTCACCTGTGGCTGCAGTGTTGGTTGGTTGGTTGGGAATAGAAATGTGATCAGGGAACACTCAGCTGCTCACTACTGCAGCAGACACAAAAGCAGCAGCAAACACAGGAGCACATTTCATTTAACACACATATTAATCATTAGTAAATGTGTGTGTTCCAGACATGGAAAAAGTATTATGGACCCTGAAATGATAGTGGGGACTTTTCTTTGAATTTAACAAGTGGGATTGGTTGGCTATTAAAAAACAGACATTCAAAAGCAGAAAGGAAGAAAAGGAACTCTCCGGTTGAATTAAGTTGTGATGTGCTTGTGTAGAAAAGCAGGTAAATGTTTTCTCCTACTGTATAGCATCTCTAAGACTGAGGTGCATGTATATGTTGGCAAGATCATAGAATCATAGAATTATTTATTATTTAGAATTATTTAGGTTGGAAAGGACCTTTAATATCATCGAGTCCAACTGTTATCTCAGCAGTGCCAAATCCACCACTAAACCACGTCCCCAAGTGCCACTTCTATATGTCTTTTAAACACCTCCAGGGTTTGGGGCTTGACAATCTTATCCAGGAATAACTTTTCCTAATATCTAGTCTAAAGCTTCTCTGGTGCAGGTCGAGATAATTTCCTCTTATCCTGTCACTTTCTACCTGTGAGAAGAGACCTTCTTTCAGGTAGTTATAGAGTGCCCTCACTATCAAGCCAACAGTGATACCAAAGCCATCAGCTTTTTTCCCTTGAGGTTTTAATTTTCTTCTGTGTAGAATGGGAAAATGTTCGTGAGGCAGGAGAAAACTGTTGCCTGTCACAATCTCTTGATCAGTTGCTCTCTGATGAGAGAAAAGTTTGTCATCCTCCAGACAAGGTAACGGAAGTGACAAAACAGAGCTGCAGATTCTGGCCTTGCAAGGAAAGTAAGGAAAGGAAAGCATACCATTCACTGACACCCCTGCCTACCAAAAGAAGGTGAAGAGGAATAGCTGGCATATATCAACGTAAGTATAGAGTGAGGAAGAACAAAAAATGTTGGTTTTGAGGCCTCTGCATTCAAATCTATAAAACTAAGCCTGGCTGCTTTGGTCTGCAGCTATATAAAAAGAAATGAAGCACTAAACTAGCAAAAAAAAAGGAGCAGTAAATTTTTTAGGAGGAAGCCTTTCATTCCCCAGAGTACAGCAGTCATTTCGGTGAGGAGTACATGGACAGGCTGATACGCCGCCCTTGTAATACAATTTGGAAAAACAAAATCATCTCTAATGAGCTGCAGCTGAGCAAATCATTATTCACCTCATAGCTCTTTTTATCAAATTATATTTTAGCCAAGCACTTGCAAAATTGTGTATAATGCTGCTGTGGAAAAAGTTGAAACAAAATCATAGTATGAGCAGAACCAGCAAAAATGCATTTCTACAGCTATATTATTAGTTTGGTATGTAAAGATTCACCTGCATAAGTTCCCATGCTCCTTTGTAAGTGCTAATATTTTGACATCGATGTGATAATTCATATGTAGATTTTTCCTTCCTAACTCCCAAGAGTTAAGAGATATTTAAGTTTTCCAACTATCTGATAAAAAGCAGACCATTTTGCATAAGTTCATGTTATACTAGGTGTTATATCACTGAAATTAGCACTGTGTGCTTGGACCCTCAACATAAGAAGGGCATAGACCTGTCGGAGTGAGTCCAGAGAAGGGCTACGGAGATGATCCACTCCTATGAGGAATGGCTGCAACACTTGGGATTTTTCAGCTGGGGAGAAGGCTCCATGAAGATCTTATAGTAGCCTCCTAGTACCTTTTTACAAGAACACGTAGTGACAGGACAAAGGGGACTGGCTTCAAACTGAAAGAGGATAGATTTAGATTAGATATTAGGGAGAAATTCTTTACTGTGAATGTGGTGAGGCAGTGCAACAAGCTGCCTGGAGAAGTTGTGGACACCCCTTCCCTAGAGGTGTTCAAGGCCAGGTTGGACGGGACTTCGAGGGGCCTGATCTTCTGAAATGTGCCCTGCCCATGGCAGGGGAATGGAGCTAGGTGTTAAGATCCTTTTCAACCCAAACCACTCTATGACTCTATGAAATTACTGCCTTATTTTTATCACAGCAACTAAATATAGAATTTCACCATCCAGGCTAGAAAACTGTGCTACACAGGTTTATAAAATGGTCTGTATTAGTAGAGATTTTCTCATACTACTGGATATGTCCTTCAGGAGCAAAGTTTCTTGATAACAGGCTTTAGTCTTAATTTAGTCTTCTCTTTAGTTCAAATCTCTTCCAAATTAGAGTGTCCAAAAGACATGTAGAGGAAAATTCACTTTAGGCAAAAGGGTTATTTCAGTGTGTGGTAAGACAATAATACATTATTAAAACTTTTTAAAGCAGATCCCTTACAAAATTGTCTTTTTTTTTTTTTTTTTTTTTTTTTTTTTTGTAATTCAATAAATCCTATTGCTTAGTAGGAATGCATAACAGATTAGAAAATAGAAATAAACTATGTGTTCAAGTATTTCCTCTATTTTCATAAAATCAGTTTCTAATGCTCCATGGTACGATTTTATGTATTAATGGTTTTCATTAAAAATGGTCAGAAAAGCTTCAATATTCAATTTCTAAAAAGCTCATAAGATGTGAAATCTCATTGCTCTTCCACGCCTAACTATTTTAATCCCATTTTAATTTTTTTTTTTCATTAGCTCCCATTCAAGTCTTTTGTTTCCTGGTTTTTAGATTTTTGACAGTTGGGGAGGATGTGAGTGGTTTCTTGTTTCAGTTTGGGTTTTTTGTTTTGTTTGTTTTGCTGTTTTTTTCTAATTTGGGTGGCTATTATCCATAGAATGGATTAAGAATAGATGAAGAATTCTTTATCTATGCCTCATGGAAGCAGGATAATGTAGGATATTCCTAATTTGTGGGTCTTGCTTCTTAGTATTCTTGCTTGTACCATACCAAATTTCATGGGCTTCAAGAGCGTATGAAAGCAAAATGTGTACTCTTATTTGAGGCATTTCAGTCATCTTTTTTCTTGCATACCATCTGAAATAGGTCTGTGGGCTCCTAATCACTGATTCTATCCTTGGTCCTGCAGTTTTATCTAATCACAGTACAGATAACTTTCTTAGTCTCAGGAAAGATTTTACCCTGTTTATCCAAATAAAGTAAAAAGTCCCTAACACACACCTCAGAAGACACTAGTCCAAATCAGCCAAGTACTAGGTAAAGTAGACAATTCTATGTAAAATAATCAGGTGGACCATTTTCTGCTTACAGATCAAAAGAAGACAACAAGCAATGAGTAGCGTACTTCATAATATTGTACAGACTAAGTTTGGGTCATTAGATCGTTATCTAATCTGCCCTTCTACATATAACAGTCCGTTAAGCTAACAACAGAAACACTTTAAAGAGATTAAAATATGTCAGTTAGACTGAAGTAGTTCAGTTTTCAGAAAATGAAACTATATGCCAAGGGTAGAAAGAGAGAACAAGCTTCAGCAAGGTCCATAACTTCTGCTGTAGCCAAAGTTGATTTGGTAAAATATCTGAGAACTCAAATTATGTCTATCCTACAGAAGGGAAAAATCCTCCAAATTCTGAGAATTTAATATGGAATTACGGAGAGGAAGGAAATTCCTCACTACTAACAAAACTCTGATGATCAGTATGTGACTAAACTTTCCAGAAGAAAATGAAGAAAGGATATCCTCTGCCACTAGATTTTATTAAACCTTATGACTTTACTTCATCTCCATTCACAC
>VZRR01002859.1:386075-456932 GCA_013398015.1 Oreocharis arfaki | reverse complement strand
TTTTTTTTTTTTTTTTTTTGTAATTCAATAAATCCTATTGCTTAGTAGGAATGCATAACAGATTAGAAAATAGAAATAAACTATGTGTTCAAGTATTTCCTCTATTTTCATAAATTCAGTTTCTAATGCTCCATGGTACGATTTTATGTATTAATGGTTTTCATTAAAAATGGTCAGAAAAGCTTCAATATTCAATTTCTAAAAAGCTCATAAGATGTGAAATCTCATTGCTCTTCCACGCCTAACTATTTTAATCCCATTTTAATTTTTTTTTTTCATTAGCTCCCATTCAAGTCTTTTGTTTCCTGGTTTTTAGATTTTTGACAGTTGGGGAGGAGGTGAGTGGTTTCTTGTTTCAGTTTGGGTTTTTTGTTTTGTTTGTTTTGCTGTTTTTTTCTAATTTGGGTGGCTATTATCCATAGAATGGATTAAGAATAGATGAAGAATTCTTTATCTATGCCTCATGGAAGCAGGATAATGTAGGATATTCCTAATTTGTGGGTCTTGCTTCTTAGTATTCTTGCTTGTACCATTTCATGGGCTTCAAGAGCGTATGAAAGCAAAATGTGTACTCTTATTTGAGGCATTTCAGTCATCTTTTTTCTTGCATACCATCTGAAATAGGTCTGTGGGCTCCTAATCACTGATTCTATCCTTGGTCCTGCAGTTTTATCTAATCACAGTACAGATAACTTTCTTAGTCTCAGGAAAGATTTTACCCTGTTTATCCAAATAAAGTAAAAAGTCCCTAACACACACCTCAGAAGACACTAGTCCAAATCAGCCAAGTACTAGGTAAAGTAGACAATTCTATGTAAAATAATCAGGTGGACCATTTTCTGCTTACAGATCAAAAGAAGACAACAAGCAATGAGTAGCGTACTTCATAATATTGTACAGACTAAGTTTGGGTCATTAGATCGTTATCTAATCTGCCCTTCTACATATAACAGTCCGTTAAGCTAACAACAGAAACACTTTAAAGAGATTAAAATATGTCAGTTAGACTGAAGTAGTTCAGTTTTCAGAAAATGAAACTATATGCCAAGGGTAGAAAGAGAGAACAAGCTTCAGCAAGGTCCATAACTTCTGCTGTAGCCAAAGTTGATTTGGTAAAATATCTGAGAACTCAAATTATGTCTATCCTACAGAAGGGAAAAATCCTCCAAATTCTGAGAATTTAATATGGAATTACGGAGAGGAAGGAAATTCCTCACTACTAACAAAACTCTGATGATCAGTATGTGACTAAACTTTCCAGAAGAAAATGAAGAAAGGATATCCTCTGCCACTAGATTTTATTAAACCTTATGACTTTACTTCATCTCCATTCACACTAAAAAGGACGCTTGAAAAGATTTCTTGTTGTAATCTCCTCTTTCTCAAGAACATATTTAACAGATCGGGCAAAATAGTCTTCTCAGCTACAATGACTGGTAACAGACTCAAGACACTGTGCTTGACTAAGAACATTTTCTTAATGCAAAGCTGCAGATACTGTAAACACACTAGGACAACGCAAGAAAAGCAGAACAAAATCTGGTATATGATCTCTGATGTTTCTTTTTCTGCTCATCAAGTTATTGCTTGATCCTCTAGGTTATGATTCCAGGAGGCAAAGTATACTTATTTGTCACTTTGAATTTTCCACTTATAGTGCTTCAGGAAGAATAATCCTAATTAGGTTCTTTAAATATTATTATTAGAGCCAAGCAAATAATTTCCCAAAGGTTTATTCAATGGATTTGGGCATTTTTGTCCCTTATTATGTTCAGTGAATAAATTTTCTTATTAGTCAACCAGCTATATAAGCTGGTCAAACAGTATTTGTTGAACTCATTTGATGATTGATTTGTACCAAATGTTGGATAAATTATCAATGACTAATTGGTTCTGTTATTCAAAGAGATCTAATTATCATCCCTAGTTTTAAAAGGAACCTGTACTCCACAGTGCACGAGGTAAAATCAACTAACAGAAGTACAGGCTGTACATTTGTAGCACAGCTGACATGCATCCTTCTCTTCATTGCTTTTCCTCAAACTCCTATCGTGTAGGACACTGTGCTCTTGAAAGACATAACCTGAGTGTTGATCTCCACAAACCAAACCATCCCCCTCTACTATTTCATCATGTTCAAGTGCGTAGTCTCTTCAGAGGCCTTGTGGTTATCATATTTTTACCATGCCAGTGATTTTTTGAGTTTTCCTATGGAGATGTAGGAACATTAAGAATGAAGAGTGGCTAGGCACTAATTCAAAAGACTTAAGATAAATTTCCTGCTTAAGTGGTCTCAGTTCTCCATCAACAAAAAATGGAGATGTAGTATGGACGGATCTCAAGAATATATTGAGGAGTTATATTAATTTAAGACTATGAATTACTCTGAAACTGTTGCAATAGAATATGAAGTATAATATTGACATATGTATCAAAAAGCGGTCCACGAGTCTAGATAACATAACTTAACCAATAGAAAACCCTGTTTTCTTCTGAGATGCCATAACCTACATCTGAAGTGCCAGGGCGTGCAGTAGAGGCGGTAAGTTTGCCTGGCACATTCTGTAAGTGACTGGAAAAAGCTATGCTGCTCATGGTGCTGGTGGCTATGAGCAAAGTATATTATCTTTAGCATTATGGGTATATTTTTAGCTTTAATGACTCTCCATCTTTACAAACAGACTTTCAAATGGATTTTGAGATTAAAATACAGCGACATTCTTGCATGATTTACAGAGCTGGTCTCAATATAATAAAAGTCTTGAGTCAAGCTGAAGAAATACACAGCACTAGCTCTGTTTCTGCCACTTTAGTACTGCTTATTAAGGGTTGAAATTTGTCCCATGTCACTTCCAGGCCAGTAACAGAGAAAATTGTAAAAATGCAAGGAGCTTTGTGCATGAGGCAGTGAATCTACTGTAGTTACATACGGTAAGGAAACAATCTTCAGGGGTCAATCACTTGTGGTTATGTGGTAAAATTCTACATTATATATAGCAAAGAATTGTGGTTTCCTCATATTAAACTCTCTATCCCTCCTCTGTCCCAGAAAATCATGCTTTTATTGCCTGCTGACAATGGCCTTTCTGCTATCCTTTAAAGGATGGTAGGCATTGTTTGGGAGACTGCTCGCTGCTATGGTCTGAAATGGTGTCAGGGAGCATGCAAACAGATAGACAGCCAAACAGTGCAGATGACTACAAGGATGGCTTTTAAGCTTGAGTTTACTAGTAAAACTATAAGCTTCCAGTTCAGCCCCTGTGCAGCCAGGTTAGCAGGGTCTGTAGCCAAGGAAGTCTTCTCTGGCTCCCATCATATTGAACACTTTTCTTTAGGTAATATTTCCTTAGGCACAGCATCATGTGAATTCTACTATGTGATTTCTGGTTCTAGATCACATATGGCTTGTTTGGAGGGCAAAAACACAGGGACTTGTTGGTATTCTATGCTTTAATGTATTAAATATTGTACTTACATATATCAACTACTTTATATCAACTTCAGGAGCACAATTTTTTTGACAACTATGCATCAAATTTTCTTTCATATATTTCAGATGATAAACAAAAGGGATTCAGCTCAGACTCAGATTTTACGGGAATATTCACAGAACTTAGTGAACCCCCCTCTATTCCTGGTCTGAGTTGGCAAAATAACTTTCTTGGTAAGTTAAGAACACTGAGACATCTCATAAATGCTTTCATAAGCACACATATTTATTATAGCAACACCGTCTGTCAGCAGCTTCCTTATAAAGCCCTATTTTCAGGGATTTATGGAACTGACATATGTATCGTGGGGGGACAAGCCTACATTTGCAGGGCGATGACCTTATAGGTCTTTACCTCTATTTTCTCTGATTCTTTAAATATGCTGCGTTGTTCACTTTGAAAAGCAGAAAGATGTAAGACAAGACCAATTTTCTTTGTGAACAGCTCCCAAATGCAAAAAAAGTCCACTTTTCTTCTTTAGTTTGTATGCATATGAATGAGACTTAAATTTTGTGCAGCAATAATACGTGTTTAGGTGCTTGTGTAATTTCAAAGAGGCTTTACCTATTTTTAAATGTTCTTTGGCAGAAAGAATATTTCACTGTGTCATTTGCTCCTAATTAATATTTCCAAAAAGAAAATATAGAAAAAAAAGATAAATCTGCTCTAGGTTAGGAATGTTTTCTTTTGTTCAACAAGTCAGACTTGTGGCTCTTGAAAAACTACCTGAGCCTACTAAAGACAGATAAGTCAAACCACTGAATTGCATGAAACAGCATCTTGCATAGTTTGAATCGCAAGCTAGCATAGACACAACATAGGAAACTGTTGCAAAAGAATAAAATACCAAAATTATTAAATGCAAGACTATTACAGCCAATTTAATGTGTTTTTTGAGCATGAACACTAAAGAGAGAGATGAACATGCAAGGCAGCTGTGTAAAATAGAAAAGTTTCTGTGAAGTGGGGAAAATTCTTTTGACAATCTGTTCTGTCCTGTTTTAAAAATAATTCTTGCTTTGGCCTACCCTGAAACTGAATCCCACTCCTCAAATAAATTGTATCTAACAAAACAGAAATGCAGCTCAAAGCAATTAATCAAAATCTCCTCTAAGTAGCAATCCAGATTTGAGGCATGGCAGCCAGGCTACTGCTTTTCAAGCCACCAAAAATTTTAAATGTATTGCAGAAGTGTTGCACGTGGTTGAGAGGTTGGGAAGTTATGATGCAAAGAGCTGTATTAGTGTGCCTCTGCTGAATGATAAACGGAGCAGTGGCCTTTGGAAAAGGATGCAGAGTAATAGGAACGTCAGTAGAATATATCATGCAGGGAAAACCCATTGTCCATGAGAATCTTCAAAGGCTCACTTCCCACTCTAGTACTAACCTGGCTGAATGCTTCAGTTAGGGACATAGAGGGTAATCAATATCCCTAACATATACCATAGTAGCATATTTATAAAGCAATATACATAATGTATTACATCTATCCATATAAACATATTTAGGCAGTACATAATTGTATAATGCCTATGCTTTCCAAATAAACTTTTTGTTAGGCTTTTTGAAAAAAACCCACGTAGTATTTCTTCATCTGGAGTTACTTTACCTTTTCCAAGGCACTGCGATAGCTTTACTCTATAATCATTTCCTATTGTTACATTCCAAAGTGAATTTCTAAATTTGAAAGCAAAAAGAAATATTCCTGGCTTCCTACTCTGCAATTAAAGAATTCACAGCATTACAAAATTCTCAGCAAGCCTCTCTTCCAGTAAATCCCATTTATTCACGTCTCATTTTCTAATAAACTAAAACGTGTCTTGCCTCTGACCTCTATAAAAATTTCACACAGTGGACATGAAAGAAGGGAATCTGATTCATTTTTCCACTTCTACAGTAAGACAAGCCTTATTTCACAAACACCAGCATTATATAAGATCAAAATAATATCCATTAATATAAATTATTCTTTCTCAGATCTATTTTCCTCCTGGCATTGCATATCAGAAACCTAAGAGTAAATAAGTAAGTTCCTTTTCATGCCAACGATTAGTAATGAATAAACAGAGCAAGTACTAAAGCTGACTTTGCACCTACTGAATGCTGCAAGTGTCTGTACTCGTTTGATATGCATCTAGCAAAGCTTGGATGTTCCCAAAAGGCCACTCCATGAACACTGAGAGAGCAGCGTCTGCTAGTGGTGCCTGTAAGACACAAAGAAGACAGAAAATATTTATATAAGTGAGAGCAATCGGGAAGAACGAACCTTATTTACTCTATATTCCATGCTATCTTAAAGGCACACACAGAAACAATTTCATGCAATGATCATCGGTATATAGAGAGTAGTATAAGATCCTGAAACACATTTCAGTGTTTACTTGATTGCTTTTCAGAGTGTTTTCTTAATTACAAAGATTTTTTATGTTTTCCTTCATTTTCATCACTTTGCCTGATAGATCCAGCCAAATTGATTTCTTGTCATCTTTTTCTCTGTGGCTATAATGCACACACGTATGTGTATACATATGTATATATACAGATATACATACACACCACAGACCCATGCATACATGTAAGCTGTAGGAGCCAGCATATGAACATGTGTATATTTGCATGTATTTGCATAAGTAAATACATAACGTTTATATAGATATATTTACATATATGCATATTTATAGGAGTCTACTAATAATTTATCTAGGACACAACGCAAAATATTTCTCCCCTTCTTTATCATCATAAGATTTCAAAGTAGTACTGTACCTGTGGCATTGAGAGGACATCGATTGAATGCCATGTCTCCAGCTGGGGTCCTTTTCCACACCATTGACATCAAATAGTCTTCAGGACATATTTCATAAGGTGCTGTAATTTATAAATGAGAATTCAAATAGAAATGTTAACATATTTTATAACAGAAAAGTAAGTGTTCAATCTCATCCTATTTTTTCCTGAGATGTGTATGTTAATGTAATTTGGGTTAATTTTAAGTTTGAAGTACAAAAATGAGAAGCCTGAAATTTTGCATATCTGTCTTTGTGATGGTATTTATTTCATATAACCTGTGGCTTTATTCTTTCCAGCAAGCAAGCACTTTCTAGGTTGTAGTTGCAATGTTAATAAGCTTGAATCTTTCCTTGTTGCTCTATTTTGATCAATAACACTAAGCAACTACCAGAAGATGACGAGACAGTGATAAGCTATGATGCTAATCTTAAACTAAAATTTGTAAAGATTTTTCTAAAATTGAATCTTAATGTGAAAGAATCAGTTCTGAAAAGACAGTTGAAGCATTATATGTGCTGAAGGGGCTGAATGAGAGCTGTATATTCTGAAGGTTATTATAAAAGCAGGTTGTTTCTTTGAAATGTGTTTCAGTACAAGTTGGTAATTAAGAAAGTATAGTCAATAATGTGGGACTGAGTGTCTATAAAACAAAATAACCTTTTACTGGTTATTGCAATACCATTTAAAGGGAAAAATATTGTCACAATTTTGTAGTAACATAACTGCACAGGGAAAAATAAACTTCAGCAAATGCTTCATGTTTTATTTTCACATGGTCACGACTACAGATTCCTTTTGCTCTTTGTATGTTACGTAGATTCCAGTCTATGATTTTTGAGTAAATTAGATTAACATAGAAAACATATGGCTGAAGTCATCTCATAACTCCCATCACTGACATGTTAGTTACCGAAATCTAATTCACTCCAAGTTCAGCAGAGAAAATCAGGAATTGTTTATTATTATATGTATTTCCAGAAAAAAATGTAACCCTGCTGTATCACAGCAAAGTAGTTACAAAGCAAGAAAAAAGAAAAGAGAAAGGAAATTCATTCTAGCAGATGGTGTGATAATGCAGAAAGCAATTCAATGATTCACCCATGGTTGCACGGGAAATCTCTAGCAGAGTCAGGAACAGACTACAGATTTTGCCCATCCCATTATCTAACCCATAAAATCGTCCATCTTCCCTGTTCTGTACTTCTGCTGACGGAAGTGTGAGCAAGGGAACTGAGCAGACTTCTGCACAAAGCTGTACCCTCTCTCTGTGTAGAGGACAAAGAATACCTAGCAGATGGCACAGTAATACTAATATGAATCACAGTTGGGCAGAAAAATTGCTTGCTAAATTTGCATCACCATCAGCATTCCTGAATCGTAAATCAAGACAGTTGGTGCTGCTAAAAAAGCAAGAGATCCATTAATGGCAAAACCCAAAGAAAGTCAGTTATATTCATAATCTAGAATACTAGCCCTGCTTCAGATGTGCCCACAGAGTGAATGCATCAGGACAGTGTTACACTGGGAAAAGCCAGATTTTGATAAACATAAGCCATCTGGTGACATAAGCAAAAGCAATTACCATTTTATTATGACCTTATAAACAAGAGAAATGTTCTGTTTTGGGAAGCGTAAATTAACATAATAAGGAGGTAATATTATAAATTACATAAATTTGCTAGTGCTTAGAGCTCTTTGAGAACTGTATTCGTTATGCAGCTGTGGACATCTTAAATGTGTTGTGTTCACTAATCACCTCTTTAGGTGTTGATTCTCAGAAGTAAAACTCTTACTTCCCTCCACATACTGAACATTAAATGTGAAGTTTTTTTCTGGAAAAAAGTATATATATGCATTTATATGCACACCTAAATACACCATATTTTCTCTTTTACATTAGCAAGTCACAGGTAATATCAGAGATTTCCCATCTGTTTGGAAGGACACCAGTGTGCTTTTGAATTAAAGTTTATCAAGATTATATTGAAACTTTAACCTAGTACCAGTGATAAACAGTGCACTTGTGTGTTGAGTTCAAAGTAAAAGGCACTCCTGAGACCTAGAGTCATCAGGAAAGAGGTGTGGGAGCAGCTGGAACTTGGACCAAGTTTCACTTAGCCCAGGCAAAGAAGTTTTCCTGGTCTCTGGCTGTCTCTTGGCCTTTTAATGCCTCGGACAAAGATCAAGGAATCAAAGAATGCGGCAGATAAAAACAAACTTGTTCTTCCTCAAGCTAAAACATATTTGGCAGAGCTTACTCATCAGGCATCCACCCACACTAAAGCATCTGTGAGGCAGCAACCCATGTCACTCATGGAGGCATTATAGTCCAACTGGAGTGGTACTATATCTGAGTTAAAAAGCCTTGTTGATCCTGCTGGCTCTTCTCAGGACCAGTTCAAGTATTTCTGTAACTATGGCACAATTAATTCATAACACGCCCACAGTTAAATGTGAGTTTGCTCCATAAAACCATAGAGAACTACTAGAATTTAGAAGCAAACAGCAAATACTGAGGTAAAATTCGCTATCATTGGCAAATAAAAGACAGGCCTTTTTCACTCATGACGTGAATCAGCAGTATCTTCCCACACAGAACAGGCACTCTGCTCTGTACCACATTACAGCCCTGTAATGATAGGCCTGAATTCATCCCACCTAAGCACAAACACTCAACAAAGTCAGTGGTCTAGAAGCACAGTCTTCTTCTGACATTACTGGAGAGTGGGCATGCACCTCTCAGAGGCAATCAACCCACTTGGGATCTGTGGAAGCTCTGTTCAACACACAAAGCAAGAGACACACGCAGCCTCACAGAGTTTAGCATCTATGCAGGCAGATAACAAATATGGGAAAGGGTAGTGAAAGGGTGAGGCAAGTTAGCCTACAGCACACAGTAGCTCAAACGATGGTAGAACTACAGCTCCTCTCTTGAATCATAATTCAGTGCCCCAGGCAAAACCATCCCAAACAAAGGCAATAGCAAAAAAGTTTTTGATCATCTTATAGAATAGTTTTGTAATCAGAGACAAAACAAAAACCAAAGTTTAAATTTTATTATTTAGTTGTTGCCAATTTTTTGAATCTTTTCCCTTCTCATATTCTCTCTTATCTATCTAATACTGCTGTTAAAAAAACTTCTACCATCAGTAGGAAATCATTAGCTAGTCTTTGGTAGGCATTGTGCATTCTTGTCTTTCTGTTAACTAACAAGATAGTCCAGCATTGTTTTCAGTAATATTTTGGTTTATAGGGTTCCTATATTAGGCTTTCTACTACTGAAAATATGCTGAGAATCTCTTTCGAGTAAAATCCAGGTAAAGCATTAATATTGGGAACATGTATAGAGTTAATAAAGATTTAACTATTAGAGAATTAAGTTTTTCTGGAAACCAACACTGTGTTATTGGAACATGATATATTCCTAAAGGTGTTATAGGAACATAGTCCTATTTTTATAAAAATAAATTTACAGAAGTCTTCTATCCTGAATAATGCTGCACTTTGGCTTTGATTCTCACATCTCTTCATTTTTACTGACACATTTGGTGGAAATTGCCTTATTTCTCTTATACATTCTTCTACAAGTTTCTATCATCTTGCCATGCAACTCCTTATCAAATGCAATTTCTTTTTTTATCTAGCTGTCTCCATTATTCTTATGACACAGACGTAGTGTTCATTCATCTTGTGTAAGTTTTCTGCCATGACTCCTGAGTGACTACCCACTTACCAAATATAGAAGGTTTTTTACTTTCTCTGATTTCTTTCCAATTTTCTGAAGTTATCCTTCACATAAAAATATTTTGAGTGCAGAGTACTGCTGACCTACTGGGAGTGAAATTTAACTTTAAACATTTGGGATGCAACAAAGGAGCAATAACTGAACCCAAAATATACTCAGATCTTTGCTTTTCATACCCAGAATATCACACAATGGACGGAAAAAACAACACTTTTAAAATTTATAGTGTGAATAAAAACAAATCACAAAGAAAGACACTTAAAATTTGTCCAGAACCAAACTGTTTGAGAAACCAAATTTTAGATAGTACTTCTGAGGCTGCCTCTCTTAATGCTGCTGAAAGTAATTCAGTCCATGCCCCAGCCATTCAAAGGGAATAATTGATAAACTGTGAAGAAAATTTTGTAAAATGTTCAGATAATGCAGAACTCAAACTACAGAATGTCCAGCCAACATTTTCAGTTATCAAGTAAACAGCTCTGTTTGCAAAGCATCTTATTAACATCAGCCACCATAACAGAAAAAGGCTTCATTGCCCTTTTACCTCCACAGTTTAAAGCAGCTTTATTTTAACTTTTTGTAAGCCTGTAGACCTCTGGGTGATACAAGCAGGTGCAGCTTCATACCCTTTACAAAAATATCACATGGTTCTACACACCTGAGAATCTTCACTTATGCTAAGCAATGCTAATACAAGAAAAAGGATCCACATTCTAGTTTTTCACATTTTTCAGTGGCTTACATAGAACAAGAAACCAGTAGAGACAAAAATAGCTTTTCTGAGCTATTTCAGGGCTATGGAAGAAAAGCATACAAATAATGAAATTTTCTTATGCTTTGAACAACTCTGTATAGTACTTTCCAATTTCACTTTTTGTTTATAGAATGTAAATCTATATAATCTTATAAAACTTTGGTAAATTATCCACTCTCCACATTTAAATCTGAGACTCTTCAGTAAATGACAGTCAAAAGGCAGATAAATCTGTAATTCATGTCTAATTGTCTACACAAGCATAGCTTATTAAAAGGTGTTTTAGGTTATAGTTTCTATAAGCACATCAAATCTAATCTGGAATTAATCAAGTAAATAAATAAATTTACCAAATGGCAAATAACGCTCTGTGTGCATTTGACTTGTAAATACATCTGTAAAATATTTTATTAACAGCAGGTGGCAACCTTTGAAAATTGGACTGCAGCAGTATGGTTTTACTTCTAAATGTACAAACGCAAATTATTTCAAGAACGGTTTTATAAGCAGAAGCTAGTTCATCTGACTGCTTATTGAGAAGATTCATATTAATCTTCTAGCAGTGTTGTGCTTCTATGGAGGAAGCCTGCATTACCTATGGAAATTAGTTTGCTTAGAAATCTAATGCAAATACTATTTTGTACTGCTTTTCAAATAATGAAATTTTTATTAAAATTAAAGAGATCATTTAAAAAGCAAGTTAAATTCAGTTAACTTCTACAGTATAGTGTTATAACTCTCTAACTATAAACAGTCTGTTGTTCTTCAGATGTAATGAGATAAATTGTTCTGCTGTACTGTAAATACTGTAAATACTGAAAACTGTTCTTTGATGGCTGTCAAGGGATAAACCTGCTGCCTATGAAAAGCATGGGCTTGATAACATAAAATTCACATCTGATAAATTTCTCATTTCCTGGCCCAAAGCATCCCTGCCATTTAAGTCCTTCTCTGACTACCAGAGAACACAGCCAGTGAAATGTCCAGAAGTCAGATTGCTAGATTGATTTTTTGCTGCTTCCTGGCTTGCAGTTCAGATCATGTAATTTCCCAAGTGAATGGCTAAAACATCCTACCCTACTAACACCTTATCTTGTTATCTTTTACCTATCCAACAATGCATTCTTTTACTTTAGGACAATGTGTGTTTAATGATAAATATTATCTGATTCACCAGATATTCTTCTTTATTCATCATTTTTGAAGAGGCTCAAAAGTACACTTTTATTAGATTTCACTGGGCAAGACTGAAATCTGTTGGGAGGGCAAAGTAAAAAGTTATACAAAGCATTATATTAAAAAAAAAAAAGTGGTATTTAAGCATTATATTAAAACAGGAAAGATATGTCTTTCTTTTTAAATTACTTTCTTTTTTATAAAATGTTGCTCATGTATTCATTCATTCTCTGCACTATGGTAAGGCTCACTTTACCACTTATTTTTACTGAACTGGAATTTACCCAAAATGTATTAGAGACATCACTCCGACACTTGATAAAAGGAATTTCAAATTACAAAACCAGCCCTGATATTCTCACACATGGTGCATTTGAAGAGATTTTCTGTAGCAAATTGTTCATGCTCCAAATACTATAGGCATTCCTAGGCAATCAAATATTTTTGTGATAACTTTTTTTACTGTGGTATTTTGCTTTATTCAGAACATGATGCATTGCTCATATGTCCAATAGAGCTAATTTGCACCTAGCTGCACAAACAGAAATGTACTGAGAAAACCAGCAGGGACTTGTCTAAAGCAAGGCTAGATATGGCTCTTTACAGCTATTGCTCTACAGACATTGATCTTGTCTTTCATAAAGTTGCCCATTAAAGTAAGCCATATTGTAGTGTATATAATAACAGCAATTTTATTTTCATCTCACCAGGACACCTCTGTTCACTGCACCGCCTAACTTCCTCTCCGGTTCCTTCACACTGTTGCCCAGTCACAGCAGCACCTTGACAGATCCTTATCCGCCTCTCCCAGCCACCATCACAGGATTTGGAACAGCCACTCCAGTGGCCCCACTGGTTCCACTGGCCATTTGCTGTTTGGAAAAATATAATTACAGTGGTGACATGATGACAGTCATTATGGAGAATTAATATTTTTTTTAAATTTACTTGTACAGTGCTGTTGTACAGTAATGATATACATTTACAACATGCCTTAAAAAAACATAAGTGAAAACATTTTTGCATGTGATATTTTAAGATCTTGATTTTTACATGCTATGACAGAGCAAATGAGGCTTAAAGGTAAGTACGTACAGAATCTACACATCCTGGAAGGCTGCTTTCGTACTGAGAGAGGATCATGAAATAGTCGCAGCACAAAAGGGAATCAGTTCATATACATTTACTTTCTAGGTTCATGAAAAACTTAAATTTTTTAGGCTTCAAACGTATCTGCCTAAAACTGCAGAATGTCCTTCAAACAGCAAACAAGCAAAAAGTGGTTATGCAGCCTTCATGCAGCCTTTCAGGGCACATTCTTTAGCTTTTCACCTCATCAAGTAAATTAGAATGAGCCCCCAGGACTCACAGAATCACAGAATGGTTAGGGTTGGAAGGGATCTCTGGAGATCATCCAGTCCAATGCCCCTGCCAAGACAGGGTCACCTAGAAGAGGTGACACAGGAACACCTCCAGGCAAGTTTTGAATGTCTCCAGGGAAGGAGACTCCACAATGTCCCTGGGCAGCCTGTTCGGTGCTCTGCCACCCTCCATGTAAAGAGGTTCCTACCCATGTCGACATGAAACTTCTTGTGTCAGAGTTAATTACTTCTTCTATTTTAGCCTCCCTGTGGGTGCAGCTGCAGCCTGCCACGTAGGCCCTGCTCCGGCTCGGAGCTGCCGCCTGCCCGGCGCCGCAGCCGCTCGGTACTCACCAGTGCACTCGGGGTTGTAGCACTCCCGGCTCTCGGCCCAGGGCCCTCTGCACTCGGAGCCGCCGTGGGCCGCCGCCGTGCACTGCCTGCTTCGCTGCTGGGTGCCATTGGAGCAGGTCACCGAGCACTGGCTCCACGAGCTCCACTCCTGCCACTGTCCGTCCACTGCCGCCGCGGCCACAAAAGAGATGGACACAGCAGAGTTACCACCGGAGCCAGGCAGGTGACCGCAGCCACTCAGGCTGGGCCCAGCCTGGTTTCTTATGGCAATCAAATACAGAAACCCAACATTATGAGCCGCTTTAAAATAATTTAAAACTGTTTTCCTTTTTATTCAAGTAGAGAGCATTCTATCTCCTCTAATTCTAGACTGATATAAAAAAGGATTAAATAATGATCTTGGTCACATACAGTTTGAATGGTCTTATTAAAAACAAGGCCTTATAAAAAAGACTAGTCTTTTCAGACAAAAGTGAGGGCTGTTCTTGTATTATGTCAATAAACGCTGAGCCCATTGAAGTGATTTATAAGAGCTGCAGTGCTAGTTCAGAGAGGTCAGATTAGAAAGTTATTGGTCCTGATTGTGAAACTAGATGTCTTTAGTTGAACAGGAAAAGGAAAATGGGAGTTACCACTTTGCCTCACATACAGTCTCTCTTTTCTCTATTTACTATGCTGAATATATTTTTATCATTCATCCTCCCTGTATGGTAAATGATCCCAGTTCCTCAACATTCTTTTGAGATAAAATGTAGCAAGACAGAAACCACCAGCCTGCCTTCTTTTCTCATCAGATCTGTTGTGCTTGCATATTGCATTATCTTTTTTCTGAATTTGTCAAGTTAAATGTCTAAACAATATGGAAAAGGTGGAAATGGTTCTGTATTTAGTAATTTGTATTAGCCCATGCACCCAAGTTTGCATGAATTTTCTCCTGAGTAAAGGTTAATGGCTTATTAATTTTGTGTATCAGAAAACTTCTTGAGGTAAATGAAAATATTAAAAACCAAGATAATGAAAAATATAAACCAATTATGCTTCCATACAAGATAAAAATTATATGGTTGATAATAATAGGACTAGACAGTATGTTTAAAAACAGGCAAGCATTACGAAACGTGTTATGACTAATTGGGCTAATTCAGGATCCTGCATTCATATAGATTTCACCAATCATCAGTTCTTCATTGCCCCTGCAGTTAAATATAATCTCAAAATGTAGGTTCTAATATAATTTTGATTAATACTCGTCCTTGAAAACCTGGTTCTATAACTACTAGTGCTATATAAGCACCACCACTCCAAACAAGGAATTTCCCTTGGTGCAGTTGCCAAACCCTGTTTCCAGGATTCTTCTGAAGGGGACTTGGAATAGTAACTCCCTAAGTTGACGGCATTAATATGTTAAAGAGGAAGTAGAATCTTAAAGTTAGTGATTAAACACACTGTTCTGTGTGAGTGCATCCCTGCCCAGTGAATAACGGCGGTAAACTATTTCACTATTGTCAGACATTAACAACTGAACATTTCAAAGGTACTATCCATATCCTGGGCCCAAGATCTCAGAATCAGTGAATTAAAGCAAGAGATTTTCTGAGGCTTTTCCCTAAAGTTCTATATTAAATATTCTATGTAGTGCCTGGTTGTGAACCACTTCTCAATGCAGATGCCTCTGAAGCTATGAAGCTGCGCCCTAATAATTTATTCAGCAGAAAATGGAAATCTTTCCAAACATGGAAGTAAGTTCCACTCATTAATCATAAAAGGTTTATGTGAAGAGGAAAACATTATGGAAATTACATTTCAATGCACCCTCTTCAGTTCTATTCGTTGCTATACAGTATTACTTAGGGTAGGAAAGATAGAATCAATTATTATACTGTCTTTGGAGAAAACTCATTCTGTGGCTTCTCATATATATTTTATACATCTCTCGTATTTATCTTCAGGAGAAAATAGCATGTGAGTTTTCTATTTCAGAAATACCCTTAAAAAATAGAAAATCCAACATGAAGATTCCCTTAAAAAATTGAACATGGAAATTGCAGCAAATCTTAATACTGAGCAAAGACTTAAAGTGTTACTTTTAAATGTAACAGTATAGAACTACCTTTGAAAGTCATTTAGGTACAAATGACTGTTCAAAATCCAGAGTTCTTAAATAACTGTTTATTTTGACAAATTATGTGTAATATCTTTTGTGCTTCTTTGCAATACTGAAGTTAATTGGGTGCATGAATTTCTTCACTGCTGTTTTATTGGCATTCGTCTTGACAACTCTTCTCCAATACAATATATGATATTAGTTACTTTGGTGTACACACATGTAAAATCGCACAGCTGCCAATTTGGCCAAAAACTGGATTAATTCAAAGTTTTTGTGGCTGCATTTAACACTAAGACCTTTCCACAAATTCTGTCCTGAAGTTAGAATATGCTTTGTTGACCAGAAGAAAAGCAAAGTTCGGGTTTCATAAATCTCTTAGAAATCTAACTTTAATAAGGCACTAAGTTCCATTTTTTCCTCCATTTCGGTTTTCAAAACATTAAACAACCACTTGCTAATGTGATGTCTGTCCATCAATCTTTACAGGAAGAGTTCTGGTCATGGAGAATCTATTTGCAGCCATTTTGTGAACTGTGAATAGTAAACAAACCCACTGCATGGGCAACCTTCACACTGTCAAGCAGAACTCATGAAAGAAATTTCTCACATTATTGTTACCTGACATGGTTTCAATACCTAAGTACTAGAATCAGTTCAATAACAATAAATTATTATTACATATATACTTCTTTATAGTTACTGAACTTTTTTAATACTCAGGTAGTATATGCACTCATATATATGTATACTATATATATGTATACATGCATTTTGAAAAATTGGGTCTAAATTAATCATAATCTAAGGACAAGAAGTAAAAAACTAATTTTGAAAGAATACACTCTTTTAGTTAGCTTCAATTTTAGTGGATGGGCAGTTTAACATGAAGCCCATGCATTGTTTATTTGGTTAGCGGTAACTTTTTGAAATTGGCTTAGCACATAACTCCCAGAAATAAGGCACGTAAAATCTGTACCATAAGGACCTAATGGGGATTGAAAAAATGCCCTAGCCTGTGTGAGCCTTTTTGCCCGTATACATGTAAATAATATCAATTTTGAATACATTAGCAATTTAAATATTATGGTTTCACAAATATGTTTGTTATATGATGAATAAATAATTACAGTGAACCTCTAAGCAAACGTAATTCATACAGATATGGTGAACACAAACTATGTGACCTCTGAATGTCTCTCTTTAAGCTACACCCAGAAAGTTGTTTGCCTTTTGGTTCTCTAAGACTCATCCCGAATCAAGATTTCCTACACAACAGACTCTGCCCTACAGAGAGAGTACCTCAAACGAACTAAAAATTGTTTGCTTATGTCTTGAACAGTAACCATCCTGACTATATACTTTAACCACTACAGTCAGAATTATGAACAATATTACCCAATCTAGTCACTTTGGATAATGTTTTGTTTTTTCCCATGTGCAAAGGGCTATAAAAGAAATCTCAAACAACCCACATTAAAAGCACTGTAACAAAGCAGAGAGTTGCTGTATGAGCTCACCAGGGCAGAGGGCAATATTGCAAGGTTTGTGTTGTGTTTCAGGTCCATCACATGATCTTCCCCCGTACTGGGGAGGTATACAAGACCTTGTCCTAGTTCTTTGGCCTCGACCACATGTGAATGAACACAAACTCCAAGGTGACCATTCCTCCCAAACGCCATGTACTGCAACAAACCATACAGATTTTAACCAGAAACAGACACACAAGTAACAAAAGGATTTCAAGATAAACAAGATCAATATTTTAGATAGGAATTATTCTGCCACCTTCAAGGAAATCAATATACAGGTAAGCTTTATCACAGGAAAACAAATACTTTTAAAAACTTAGTTGATTTCAATTTAATCATATTTTCTCTAAAGTATATTTAAAAATATAATTTGAAACGTTTTCTCTAATCTTTAAATTAATCTCACTAACACAGTTTCTATTCTTTAACTGTTCTAAGCAAGATGACTTCCCTTCTCAGAAGTTAGTTATGACATCTTTGGTGCCTGACTTGACATGTTTAATAGCCCTGATTTTCAGGAGGCTAGTTTTTGTGAAAATCGGACATATACTTCCTGTATCAAGGCAACTCTAAAAACTAGAAGCAATTAAAATTAAGCTTTCTTTTGAAATTACAGGAATAAATGCAATAATTTATTACTGTGTCAATACCACAAACTGGGACAGTAATCTTAAAGTTTTTTCAATTGTTTAAATTCTGGTGGAAGTATGGCAGCAGATGTGCTTGATTATCTTCCTCAAAAATTCCAAGACCACATAAGTAAAAGAGATATGTACCATTTCCTTACATGAACATATTAATTGATTTAACTGACACATTAATACATGCTTTACTCTTAAAAAAACACTCATTCAACAAACCACAAATACCTTCATAGTTCACAATAAATTACAAACTTATACCCGTATTTTTATACACAAATATTTGGTAATATTATTAAAAAGAATCATAGAAGATGAATCTTTCTCTACTTTAAGCATTTTCTTCTATAGGAGAAATTGATATACAGTACCTGTGTGGGCTTACATACCATACGCAATCCCTTTACAGAATAAATGCAGTGAAATTTCCAGAAAGTTCTCTAACATACCATAGTCAAGAACGTACTGGTGAGATGAGTCCACACATACATTGGTAAAACCGTTCTACATAAACTGAATAATACTGCAAAGCAAACTTTACTTATTTTTCTTCTGCTTAAATAAGTTGCACCAGTTTAAATTAGGCAGTGTGAGAACAGGAATGTAGTGATGAGAATTGTAGTAATGTCAAGCATTGAAGAAAAATCCAAAGACTTAGTACCCAGACTGATCATCTCAGTCAGTATCACATAACTCTGTTTCTGAAAGCCTGTCTGTTTGAAGGGTATCTGGAGGGGCAAACTGTATATAACATCTGAGTGTATCATCAGTAATGATTTACAACACTACAGAAGAAACAGATTTTCTGTTTTGTCCTCACTTTTTTTCATCACTGTGAAAGAACTTCTCATACATACATGTTTCCTTTGCCCTGAAGGCACATATCACCTGCCCAGTTTCTACAACCCTTTTCTTGCACGGATCAGAATAACATTTCCTGAAGTGAAATTCAGTTGCAAGGCTGTGGAAGGACATTCAGCTCCCTGGTATATTATTACAAATTCATCAGTAAGATCAAGGGGAATTCTGCAAGTAGGTAAGTTCTATTGCCTTTCATTAAAAGTAAGAAAAATTGTCATTTCAGATACTATGTTGAGATAAAAAGTTTGTTAGCTAACTTCAGAGAAATTGTATCTGACAGAAAATGTCAAGCTTTATTCAGGGAAGATTTTAACCCACTGGACAACAGCTCAATCGATGAAAGATTTTCATTTGGTCACGTAAAAGTGGTCAAAAAGACCACAGCCTACATCCTTATTATCTTACTCTAAATATCACATCCATCTGCATTAAATTAAAAAAAAAAAACAACCCCTTAGGAACAGTCCAAATTAATGTTAAAGTGACACATTTTAGTCTAGTTAGTTTATAAACCTTGATTAATTGTGACAATTTTGTCAAAACCAGAAAGTCTAGCGCTTCTAAAAATAGTAAATTTATGACTATACCTGCACATAACTCTTTTAGTTTCATCTGTTCTCAACAAGTACTATACTTCTACAGCTATTTTGATTCAGCTATATAATCCAAAGAATTTTTTTTTCTCATTGGCAAAGTATTAGATTAAGAATCCAGACACATCTCTAAGATTCCCAATTTTTATCCCATGAGCAAAATTAAGGAGAATGCATTTCGTCAGTTCAGATTCCAAACAATGACATAATTTCATCTCCTGATACCACAACAGTTGATTAAAATCTTCAGATGCAACAAGAATTTTAAAAAATATAAAACATAGCTAAACAAAACTAACTCAAATTCTAAAAAGATTATTCTCTAGAAAAATAAAAAATCAGAAAGTTCTTGGCTCTATGTAGACACAGAGTGGGGTTTTTCAGGGCACATATAAGTTCACATCTATTGCTTAATTTAGAATTTTGATTCTATGCTGTCAAAATGTTCTAAGTTAGTTGTCTTTATCTGAAAATTTTAAAAAATATGTGCTGAGCGCCTCTGTAAAGGTACTGTCTTTAACCGAAAGGATGTATATTTCTTTTGGCAAGAGTTGACTGCATGTTAGCTGCAACACAGAACAATTCTTTCGTGATTTTGGAACTAAACAAAAGCCAAAACAAAATGTTTCATTTTGGGTGCACTCAAAGAAGCCTCTATCTGTTTGTGGTTTACATTAAGATGTGCCAAAAATTATATTCCATGACAAATTTTAGCTCATTGAGTAAAAATTTCACAGCAACTTCTTGCATTTATAGACTTTTATATCTGAAACCAGTAGACCAATAATAAAGTCAAGGATGGAATAGGCACAACACTAAAAAAACAACCAACGTCAGCAAAAGAAATACCAAGAAGAATGAATCTGTTCAATGCATTACAGAAGTGCCCAGTACTATCCAGATTATCTTCAAAAAAATCCTAATTTAAGGTTTCTTACCCCTGATTTTTCTTTCTGATATTTTATTTACATCTTCTTTCTTTAATACTATTTTCTAAAGGCAAAAAATCCCCTATAGCATCTGATGAATTACAGCCAGATGAGCTATGCCAAACTACACCAGATGGAGAGCTGGCCCGCAGAGGAGTTACTGTTTTCTATAACACAGTTTCAGATGCAAGATTCATTATTTGAGACAAAAATATTCAGATTATTGCCAGCTTCTCTGTCAAAAACATTGCTAGCACAACAAGTTTGGATTACTGCAGAGCATCTTTCCCATCTCTCTGCCACTCCGTGAACCTAATCATGTTGAAGTGAACACCCACAGTGTTCACAACATGCAACTGCTGTGAAGTGGGAGGAGGCGTTAGGCCATGCTGGCCTTCATCCTACAAACATATTTTGTGAGATTTTTATTGGGGTTTAAATGCTTTTGATTTGTTCAGCTTTAAATTGAACAGATATGAAAAACTATTATGGCCATTGAAGTTTCATCATAAGTGGTGCAGGTTCAGCACTGTTTAATATCTTCATCAATGACATAGACAATGGGATTGAGAGCACCCTCAGAAAGTTTGCAGACAACACCAAGCTGAGTGGTGTCGTTGACAACACCTGAAGGACAGAATGCCATCCAGAGAGATCTGGACAAGCTCGAGAAGCAGGCCCATGTGAATGCTATTAGGTTCAACAAGGTCCTGCACATGGCTTGGAGGCAACCAGGTTTGAACATAGGATGGGAGATAAAGGGATTGAGAGCAGCCCTGCAAAGAAGGACTTCAGGGTGTTTGTGAATGAGATGTTGGACTTGAGCCAGCACTGTGCATTTGCAGCCCAGAAAGCCAAACACATCTTGGGGTGCACCAACAGCAGCATGGCCAGCAGGGCGAGGGAGAGGATTCTGCTCCTCTACTCCACTCTGGTGAGACCCCACTTGGAGTGTTGCATCCAGCTCTGGGATCCTCAGCATAGAGAGACATGAACCTGTTGGAGCTGGTCCAGAGCACTGCAACAGAGATGATCAGAGGGATGGAACATCTCTCCTATGAAGACAGGATAGAAGAGTTTGGGTTGTTCAGCCTGGAAAAGAGGTCTCTGTGGAGACCTTATTGTGGCCTTCCACTACTTAAAGGGGGCCGCTAAGAAAGACACAGACAAGCTTTTTGGCAGGCCCTGTTGCAATTGGATACGGCAAAGAAAAAAGGGAGGTAAGTAAAACTACCCTAACATATAACACCAGCCAAAGTATAGCATTTGGGCATACAAATGTTTGAAATGGCTTAGTGTATTCCTGCTCCTGCCACATCTTCCCTTACCCATAAGCCTGGAAATGCTAAGCTTCAGCTAAATTTTGAGGTAAAAGGTGTTGAAGGTAATAGAGGAGGAGAAATAGAAGCTGAGATAATCTGCAGACATGGAAAGTCCATGTTCTTTCCCCTTAAGTTTTAGCTGTGTTAGAAATTATTCACTAAAGTGAAAAGAATCAGTAGCACTGCAGTAATGGATCCTACGGTGTCCCCACTCACAAAAGAACCAGTGACAACAAAAATTACCTGAGCTGTGTTTTGTTGTTAACTATGCTGCACTTCTCTAGAATAGTATTGGTCTGAAATAAATATAAATAACCCCAAAATTATGTAAATAGCAGTTCCTTCATTATTTTGCTTGAACTATCAGTAATACTGTCCTGAAATTTAAATTTCTATTCCAATACATACATATATATGAAGCTGGTGAATCACTTTTCCAAAATTTTCCAGGACATTGAGATCACAGAGAAGTATGTTCCTTAACATTCCAGTGAGTATCTTGGACAGTATATATAATATGTAAAGTGTATATAAAGAATACATAAAGGCAATAGAAAAAATAGTCAGAAAGTTTTGCATTAGTATTTGCAAGTTTAACAGGTTCCTTTGAAGCCTATGGATAGACGCATGAAGTGTAGTACCGTAGGCCATTCTGCATACTTTTTGATGTTGAAGGGGAAACTTTTTGATAAGGAAAGATTCTGGCTCTGACAATGCCTCCCACTCTTTTACTAATGATTTTGTTAGATGTCTGTTTTAAATACACTAGTGTATAGACTGTGCATTTTTTTATGCATGAACCAGGGATAATCCTGAAATATGCAACTCTCTGACTCAGGATATATAATAGAATGAGGACAAAGGATATTTGGGCTAATAATTAAAGGGATGCTCGGAAAATTAATGGAGCTGTGCCTAGGAAAAGCACATTTCTAAATTACTAATCTTGCACACTGCTACACAGTAATGACCCTGTAGTTAGACAGAGAATAACATAAATTAATAAGGTTATTGTAACTGTATGGAACAACATGCAAGATTAAGCCCAGAAGACTAATTATTTAAGAAAGGTAACTCAAGATATATAGAGATTATCAGAATCAGCTGCTGTGAGCTGAAAAAGAAAATATCTTGGCAGTGAAGACACTAAGAATTGGTAGCCTTTGCTCATACTGGGTATCTGGAAACAAAAGCTGTATCCTGAAGTGTGAGGATATAAGGAAACTGCTCCTTTGTGACCTGAGCAATATGGAGCAGTCTTTTTGTGTGAGAATTGTTTAAAGTCTGTGTGAAAATATCATATCTAAGAACTTTTTTCCAGTTTAAATTTGACAGCAAATTAATTACCTTGACTTTCGCATTACCTGGATTTTTTTGTTTTGTTTTGTTTTGCTTTGGTGTGAAAACTTCATATCCCTTCCTGGAGAGAATGAAGATAAAATTCTGAAAATTAGGTGATTTAATCCTCTTTCTTCTTCTTAGTTAATACTAATTAGCAAGAAATCAGGCAGAAGTCATTGTGAGAGATGGACTGTGTTTTCATGTTCACTCTTCACATAGTTTCAAATGAATATTTAAATACATCTTTGTTTGCAATGTTTGTTCATTTCTTTTATAGTTCTCTTCTTTCACTTCTTATTTTTGTACTTGAAAGTTCTCTTGCAGTATTTCCCACCTCTGGCACAATCTAAGCCAATCTAACTGTTTTAGAAATAGCTGCCATTTTTGCATGGAAACACTTCCATATGTTAAAGTTTTAATACTTCTAAAGTATTAACATTCAGCTCTAATTAGGCATTTCTACTCTGAAATATCAGGAAATTTCATGTGAATCGCTCACCTAAAGCACAATAGAAAAGCATTAGGTGTTGAGAACAATTCTTGTTACCATCTAGATTATCTAGAGACAATCTTGTAAGTTGCTTTCCATTACAGAGGCTCCCTAAACGCTTATAATGCTGACACGCAGACTCTGATGGGATCACATATGCGCTCCCCATTGGCTATTTTTCAACACACAGTAATAGCATGAGAGTTTGATTCTGCCTATTACTGATCATGGAGATAAAGTCCAAGAGCTCTCTGTGTGTTACAATTTAGTTTACTTCAAAAATGTACTGAGCTTCCCCAGAAGCTGAAGATGGCTCACCAACCTCTTGGGTTCAAATGTTACAGAGACCTGAGGAATTTCTACATCTGAAGGATTGTATACAGTCTTTTTTTTTTTAGCATTTCACTCACAACAGAAGAAAATTAATGTAGTCACGGGGCATATGCCTTCCCTCTTGCTTCCCATCATAGATTAATCAGATCCACAGGTAGGGTCTAAAGAAAGATGTGCCCTTTCAGCAACTTACTTGAATATGCCTGTCTCTTCTCCTTAGTGTGTAACTACTGCTGAACTCCAACGATGTCCATAACTCTCAGACAAAAGGAGTAGGAAAACTGTGATGTAAGATACTGATGACCTTTACTGTGTGTCAGATGTAAGAGAGTTACCTTTGTCTGATCTTTTTTCCTTTGATAGGTAGCTGTTGCCCTTTCTTGCCAGAACAATGTAAAGGGAAGTCCATGAAGACATAACTGTGCATAGAACATTGTCTGGCCCATTGCCTAGAAGAGAGTATTCTAAATGGCAAAACAATTGCAGTATCAAATAATATATGTTAACCCACCCTGTTAATTAGTCTCTGCTTCTTAATATATTCATGATCTGGATTTCTTCCCTAGTTTGTCTTTGTACTCATGCTACCTTCTCTTTTCTGAGTGAAAATGAGAGAATATAGACTTTTTGTAAAAAATACGAAACTGTCAGGAAAAAAGGTGCTCTTGTTCCATATCTTGACTGTTCTGAAAATAAAAATAATAACCTACATGAAAAAAACCACAGGTGAATAGAATTACAATTCTCTGCTTTAATTGAAATGCCCCTATGAAATCCCTGTTAATAATAATAATAAAAATATAGTTTCAAATTCTCATCATTATACAGTTCAAAAACATCCACAATTTTATTTATTGGCTGCTAACACTACCTGGACAGAGGGCAGTGTTATTGCAAACCCTTGATTCTCTTAAAGGGCCGCTGCAGTGTGTCCCGTAAGGTGATACACAAGTTCTGGTTCGCACCTGCGACCCTTGACCACAAGTAACTGAACACGTACTCCACTGGGCCCACTCTTCAACACCAGATTCACCTGTATTCGAGACAACAAACAAACATGAATATAGACATAAGTATTAATGACACAAATTTTTTTTTTGCTGAAGCTCATTATCATCTGCTCTTATAAATCAAAGAAAAAGGTACCACACCAAAATAAATATTTAAAAGTTTTTGAGTAAAGCAGCTGTGAAAATGTGCAATGAATAGAAAACAAAGACACCTACAATGCTGCAATCACGTAACACCTGTGAGAGGGGAAAACTCTGATGTCTTAGCAGCATTTACAACTTTATGAGAACTACTGCCCTTCAACACTCCAGAAATGACACTGCCCTCAGGATTCTAAAAGTACATAGACAATGCTTTTTATATAACAGCAAAGGATTTATCTTTGATATTTATACTTATCCCTCTAGAATTAAGGCTCAGTAACAGCTTAAGGAACCCTACCAGTAAGGGAATTCCAGTGAAAAAAAACCCAGACAAACCAACCCCCTAATGTCTTATATTTTCTTCAGCAGAGTCATATAGCATTTGAAAGAAGTTCCCCGGCAAAGAAAAACATTTTGTTTACTAAATTTTAACCTGAAATGTGGGATGGGAACTTTGATCATTTGCTGTACATATCTATTCCTTGCTTTTGACCTACAGGTGTGCTGAATTCTTGGGTGCGCCAGACTTCCCTGCTGCACATAATACATACTACTATGTTCAAAATTGTCAGATGTGATTTAATAATACTGTATATTAGAAAAGAGGACTTTTTAAAATTTTTGAGAGATGGACCATTATATTTTTATTTTTTGAAAGGAAGTAATGCGTAAAGTTTTCTTGCCTGGATGCTCTGAAGAATGCTTGAATTTAACTTCCATAAACAGCTATACACACAATTCTGGAATTCCTTTCCCAAAGGAATTCATTTTCAGAAAAGTAGATCCCTTGAGTATTCTCAGAAAGCACATGCAAATATAATGTGACTATACCTCACTGAACAATTTGAGTAAATAATTGTGCATTGATGTTTAGCTTCTTCTGTTAAAAATCAGCATGTAATGCAATGTAAAATGGCAGCTGAAACCCCTCTTGCATGCTTGATTTTTGAGTGTAAGTCCTTTTTGAAAAAAATGGAATTTTCCGTTTTAAAAACAGTGGCATGATAAAATCTGAAGACTTGAAGAGCCTGCTTGAAATTTCAGTTATCTCAGTATATTTCTAGTCTTCCAAAAGTTTTGATACTGATCACAATCGAGGGGTTGTCTGCAAACCAGGAATATTCTGGTGCTACCTTCCAAGAATGCAGTAAATGACATACTATTTCTTCAAACTGTGCTTTGTAGCAAGAATCTGTGAATCTTTCCAAGCTGTCTTTCTTCTGTTTTTCTTTTTTTTTTTTTTCCCCAGAGGTCAAGCATGGAACCCTTGCAAAATGATTGTCTCTGCTAGACTTCTAAGATTCAGTTCTGAAGCTATCAGGTCTTTAAAAAAAAAAAGTGCTTCTTATTCAGAAACAAGACAGAATGTATTATAATTAGCACACAAATCCCTCTGTTTTTAATAAAATGATATGCAACTCTAAAAATTTCTATGGAAAACCACAAAATTATGAGCTTTCTACACACAAAAATTCACCAGTGATTTTTGTAGTATTTTTCTTTATTTATTAGGTGCAAAAAATGAAAAAATAATCACTGCTTATTGTCTTAATAGTTTTTCTGACATCAATTTAGCACTTTGATTAGGCAGTTAGATAGCCTAGGTTCAGGTTAGATGATACAACATGCTAAATACCTTTAATATGTATGTAGACATTAACAATTATAAAATGTGTGCTATAAGCCCTATATACATGATAAAAAGACTTGTATTACTGTGGGTTTCTAGGCTAATATTTTTTGTCTTTTCCTACACATTTGAAGTTTGACTTTGCTTTTGTTAAAATGGTTTAGATAAAGGGTCCAACAGCAGAAAGAGTCTAAACTATGTTTCTCAAGATGTTCCTCATTATGTAAAACAGTTATGTATACTCAGTGTAAACAATCCCATTATTCCACACAGACATGTTGACAATGAACAGCTAATAAAATACCGAAATTAAAAATTAATTTTTTTCTATCTTAAAGTGATAAAAACATTACTCTTAACCCTTGGAATATGATGGAAAACAGCAGCCACATGATTATTAGTCTGTTGTCAGATTGTTGTGTGACTGTATTGAGTGAATTTTGAAATTAGTATTAATTATTAGAAGTTCTGAGCATATATATACTGTTCATTCACCAAAGCCATAATATCTTAATATGCTTCATCATATGTAAACAAGGCTTAAACATTTTCTGGAGAAAGATCCTCCACATTAACATTCTGTACAAAGCAAAAAGAGCAAAATGAAGACAAAATAAAGAACACACTTATCTCACCAGCTGCTTTGCTTCCTTTTATACAATGCATTATGATATTTTGGTAATTTTTTTAAATTTTCAGAGTATTTTGTACTGCTGTCAGGATGATTATTACTTATTTTAAAAGATCTAAAAGAAGGGAAATGTCTCCACAGATCTATCATATCATTGTTAATTTACCTTTTTTAATTTAAGCACATAAAGACTACTATATTTTCTAGAATAAATCTAGGTTGAGTACATAATCTGAAAATATATCTTCCATTGTTTTCTTTTCTCTTATCCATTTTTTTCTTTTCTGAAATGAAAATTTCAAAAAGGCTATTTTTTATTTTCCTTACTGTTTTCTGTTATTTGAGAACTCTTAAATTTTTGTATCACTCACATTAAATCTACAATCTCAAATTATCTCTTAGCAAGCTACCAAACTCTTATTCTCCCCTGCTGCTTGACACGTAAGAGGAAACATAACTTACTGTACGGAAGGCCTCATTGATCTGTGTAAAACTTACCTGCATTATACTCTCTAAATCCCATAACACCTAAGGGAAGGATCAGTCCAAACACATAAAATGACAAATATAGAACAAGAAATTATTCACACAGTATTTTTTAATAAATGTTTTTACTGCCTCATATCACTCTCCAAAACCACCAAAATGTGTATTTTAATACCATATTTTAAAACTCTTCACTTCCCAGCAAAATTTGGTGGATTAAGTCCACAATTCTAAGAGTATTAAATGCTTTTCATAAATCTTTTCCATGGTATTTCACTGTCTCTCTTCCTTTTAAAAACATACAAACATTTTGTTGCACTTTTGTATCTATTATTACACAAAATATCAAGGCTTAAAATATAAAACCTCATAAATTCAGTAATCAATTACTATTAAGATTTCTTAGTGGGTAAATTAATGAGATAGATATGTTAGAAAAAACCATTATGAATCAGTTTAGGAAGATATCACAATCATTTTATTGCAAGAAAAATGAATGCATTACAGGTGAAGAAAATATGCAATGATCACTACAAAGGAAAAACAAAATGAAGAGATGAAAATTAGTATGTCCAGAAAGAGCACAAGTATTACTTAAAATGTGTTAACCTACAGCATAGAAAATATAAATTTCCCCAAACTTGGGCATCTAAATTTATATGCTCATACATCTCACATGCTTTCAGAACAGGACCTTAAAAACCAATCATGTATAATTTTGAACGTTCATCTCCCACTCCACACACACAATGTATTGGAAGGTGATGTTATCCAAGTGCTGCATTTGTAATGCAGTTCTCTAACACCCATAATAGATGCACTGCAGTGCATGACTAAAAATTATCAAATACATGATTTGTGTGATATTATTGAAGTTTTAGGGATTTATAAGAGGAAAAAACCCAGATAATTTTACTTACTTTTTGAGTAATTGTATGAATTCAAGAAGAAGCATAAAAGCAAAGGTGTTATTCTTTGTAGTAAGCAACTACATTCTATGTCTGAGCTAAGTATGCAAGTGATAAGTTCTACTTGCCTAAACAAAAACTGCATGGAGACCTAGAGAATTCTAGGCTCCCTTTTCCCCCTGCATTTGCTTACAGTAGTATCTGGGAGTTAGCCATAAAAGCAATCCTATAGATTAACAGGAGGGAAACAGACTTTTTCCCATTCTAAATTTGTTACCAAACAGATCTACACTGATTGGCTATACATGTACCTAGACTGCTTAATGTATCGATTTCTGCAAATCTGTTAAGTAAAGCACCCCACCACTAAGGATGTCAACATGCAAAATAACTAGAAGCAATTATAGCTCTTTTACTGAAGTGCATAAAAACTGGAAGCATTATGTACAACTGATGCAGGCATATATTCTAGGTTAGTAACTATGGAATACAGAGGAAGTTGTTTCAAATCCATACAAGAAATTATGGGGCACAAGATTGTCAATGCAGTAATTTACTGGAACAGAGTGTGTAGGGTTCCAATAGTTAGGTTTTACCAACAGATACATGGATCATTATCGAAGTCAAAATGGGCAGTAGTTTTGGTGTACAAGAGCTTAATTCAACTCACCACTGAAATTTTATCATTGACCTCAAAGGCAGCTGTGGTAACTGTTGGTAAACAGGCTAATCAGGCTTTTTTTTTTTTTTTTAATTACTTCAGCTCCAGGTTTCCAATATCATCTTGGTATCTTTAGATAAATAAGATGAAGTTGCTCAAACAAAATTAAAAAATATGTTTTAGATTAAAAACTGTTAGATAATTTGCACATCCAATTAAAAACTACTTACGGTCAATTTCATTTAGCGATTATGAATCTGGAAACTAGAGAACAGAGTGTCGTGCTGAGCCAAAGATAGTAAATGCTGAATGCACGCACATTAAAGTCACCCCAGTAATTAATTAATTTGATAAATGCCTAAAGCTGGGATTAGACAGTCTATTTATAAAGATTCTGAAGCATGTTCTTAACATTTTTGAAAAGAAGTTAACATGTCACAGTGAGCTGTCCTGTGTTTTGTACATGTGAGACTGCTTTTACTACCAAAGAAATTCATACTTATACTAAATGATTCAGTATCCACATCCACAGTGCGTGTTTCTGCATGATCTACCTAACTCTTAGCTACTTTATTTATGGACTTTAACTGGTGAAAAAAAAAATAAATGATACAAAAAAAGTATCAGCTTAGAAAACTGACAAATACGCAGCAAAAGATTATGGAAACATGCAGTGGTCTTGCTAAATTAACAACAGTAAATAGAAAAAATGTAACTGATGTATTACCAGTTTGTGCCATAAATTTAGCAGCATCAGCTTGTTCCTGAGGGACCCTTTTCTCATGAACAGATCGAGGTCGCTGACTTTTAATTGTATGATCTCCCATCATTCCAAATTCTAAAGACAGAATAAAGGTTTATGAAAGCTTGTGTGTAGACATTTCTCAAAAGTCACATACTGTCTCATGCAATATGTTCCTAAACATACCTGGAAGTTGCTGGCAAGAGTCAGGCAAGTGATCATGGCAGTTAACATCAACTTAACTTTGCTACACTCAGCTTTCAATAAATACTTAAATTTATGTCTGCAGATTTTCCAATATGATTTTATTTAATGAACCAACATTCAATAGTGACACATACTATAAATCAGCTGTATGACACGGGACAAAAACAATTATTCAAATGCAGACATTCTATTCCTTTATTTTGTATCAGTGCAAACCACATCAGAAAATGACTATGGACAGTGCAAGACATTGCTGTTCTGTGGCAGAGCCTGCTGCTCCTCCAGAGGACTTCTATTTCTGCACTCATCTTTCAGGCTGGTGAAGCCTTCAACAGAGATAAAGAGTCATCTTTGGGAATGGTGGCAATGGGAAATAATAATAATTTAGCCAATGAACTGTCTAATTTTTAGGCTGAATACAGCAGAACAAGTGCTCATGATCTGTTTCCTTCCCGAAACCTCTCAGTTAAAAAGACTGAAGATTGTATCTTACTCTCCACATTGATTTTAATAGGGAAAACCTATGAAAAATCAGTGACATAAAGGCCTAGAGTGTGGGAGACAAGAGCGCTTTAGTTGTTTATCCTATCACTGCTGTCGTTTTCCCTCTCTTGTCCTGTACAAACCTCCTAGACTTCTATCTTAGCTCCACTTTTCATTTCTGTAATGAAACGCAGAAAGTCCTTTGCACTTAGAGAGGGACTGCTGTGTCTTCAGCACAGTTCCCTATGATCCTCCCAGGCACACACAGCTGTCCGCAGCTCAGTGCTAAATAATCTGTTTAAAAAAACCCCTGGGACTCTAATTCAGGAAGCGTGTGCTGGGAAATGTGGGTTAACATTGAAACTGCTTCAGCTACAATCACATAAAGTTTCTGATGAGGCAGAAGGTGTCTGAAACACTAGGAACACAAACATTAAAAAATTTCTTTCTGCTGGAAGGTTACCTTGCAAATGCAAAATTCTCCCCCAGTTATAAACGCATGAAGATAATAAAACTTACCTTTCTGCCTCAAAAACCACAAAACATTATATGAGATGTAAATATCACTAATAAATATTATTTCCAAACACATTGTTTTGATAAATCATTCAACACATTAAAATTTCTATTTAAAGAAACAACAAAAGGTAAACTTATTTTTAAGGGGTCAATCAGAAGAAAGAGGTTTTTTCCTTTCTAGTAAACTATTAATGTATTTCTCCAAATTAGTGTTTCTTTTTGTAAATATTCATTAATGGCATCACTTAAAATATAAATTTAATTATTCATTTGAGAACAGCAATGCAGTTCACATTCTAAACAGAATATTTGAAAATCTAATTAATAAAATATATTTTGAGGATTGAACATTCAACATTTTTAATACACCCCAGAAATAAATATAAAAAATAATTAAATTATATACATACATACACACGCAAATATATAATATATATCTGTATGTGTATATATACATTTGTGTGTTAAAATTTTTATGAATAAATTTTTACAAAATTCACCTCTTCTACAGCTCCTCTGATTTAAGACAGCTTTTTATTCTGTGGAAAATCTCTTATTGCAATCAATATTCTAATGCAAATTATGATTAGAATATTTTTACAATTTTTACAAGGTGCAGTACAGATGACACATTTAAACTGTAATTAATAACATGGTAACGGCAGGGGACTTTACATAGCTTTTCCCCTGAAGAGGCTGTCACAGCAAGGTATGTTTACTCTGAGTTTGCTGCCTGCATGATCTCTGCTTGTCAGGCAATTTAGAGGATATGGCACCATTCTTGCAGAAGACTTAGTTCTACATTTTAAGTTACAGAGTGTAATAATGGGAGACCTTTGCTAGAGGAAGGCTTTCCAGAGGCATACAGGGAGGTGGTGAATGTTTGGGTCCCAGTCCTGCAGCATCTTGTGCTGGGTGCGGGCACATGCAGTGTCTTGCAGGACAGAGAGTGCTGGTGAAGAGGCAAAGGGATGTCTAGCAGATCAGTTCTCTGGGTTGTGGATGATACCTGATGTAGCTCCAGTCATAACAATGGAGTTACAAATACCACTGAGCATGATTATAATGCCTCAATTTTTTCATATTTCCACTTAAGCAACAACACATTTTCAATTCACTTCAACTATTGCTGATGGTCTTTGAGATGCACTTTTCAGCTAATCTCCCTTTGATATATTAAGCATTTATATAGCAAGCATATATTAAAGATAATTTTTTCATTACACAGATAAAAATATTTTTATAAGTTTTGCCAAAAAAATGGAACCAGACTTATGCAATGCTCTCATTTTCATATTCAGCTGAAGTATTTAACTGAATGCCACATGAGAACAAAAGCGGTGCCAGGAAATGCAACGTACCGGCATGGCTGAGGCCTCATTAAAATTCCGGCCTCATGAGAAAAGAAAAAAAAAAAGGGTCAAGTACATTTTTGTAATGGGATCAGAAATGTCCACTTTCTGTGTAAAAGTACAAACAATGGTCTCAAAATTGTTAAATCTAAGAAACTTAACACTAATGCATTTTTTGTGAAGCATTTTATAATATAATATCTTACTTAAGTTTACAATAAATACTAAATAGAATGAAATTTTCGTTCATTTTCAGATCCTAGGTAACAAACATAGAAGGTAAACCCATTAAGCAGTTGTTTTCCCTCAATACTTCACAGAGAAGCAGTATTTAAATGCTTTCTGAGCTGGGAAAGCATTTCAACCCAAGTCAGCCTAGAGTATGACTAAACGGCACAGTAAATTCGAGGACCTGTTTTTGTGAGAAAGGTGGTAAGAACCATCCTTATGTAGGCAGTATCTGGCATAGAGGTGTCCTGCAAGGTCAAACCAGCATGATTCAAGACCTGATATGTGGGATATAATACTGGATATTTGAATTGACATTCTGAGTAAAGGAATTTTTATCATTCTCACTCTTCTTACCTAGTTCTTGCTGCTGAAAATAAGTTTTCTAACCCAGAAGAAGGTATTTTTGTAGACATTAGCTTCTGAAGAGAATTTTTTTGGTGATGTCTGTCCTAAATTTTATTTGGGTGAAACAGGACAATTCTTCTCCGCTTTTACCTCAAACATTGATATTAGTCATATTGTTTTGTTAAATACAAGGGGAAAACAAATCCTTTCAGCAACAAAGAAGTACATAGTCTAATTCAGAAATCAATAGTGTGACTCTAAGTTAGGCCTGGAAACATGCCAGGTTTTTAAGCCTTTTCATTACATTGTTAATGCCATAATCGACACAGCATGAAGGTAAAACTCATAAATACCTCAAAATGTAAATAAAAAATAGCATTATGGGGAGCCCTGAATCATTTTAACCAGACCAAGACTTATAACAAATCATAACACATTCCAAACATTTGTGGCAGAAAACCTGAGGTTTAGTTATTTGATTAAAGAATTTATTCTGCTGTCAGTGGTCCTTCAGTTGCTAAGGAAGTACGAGAGAGCCCTGCGATAGGATGCCTATTTTATCTATCCTCAGCTGTACATAATGGATCAATACTTCAAAGTATTTTAGTGATGTAGATATTTTAATACGGATGTGATGTTACCATTTGGTTAAGCATTGGAACAAATTTCCCAGCAAGGTGGTGGAGTCACCATCTCTAGAAATGTTCAAAAATGATTGCACGTGGCACTTAGTGCTATGGTTTAGCTGGCATGGCGGTGTTTGGTCAAAGATTGATGATCTTAGAGGGCTTTTCCAACCTAAATGATTGTATGATTCCATGATCTCATTTTCCATATAAGCTGAGGCATGTAATATAGTTCCACGCCTCCTAGGACAGAAGAAAAAAATTCCAATTCCAAAGTTTACAGTTCGGTAATATTTACAACTCTTATCACTAGTCCCATTGGCTTCATTTTTGTGTTATGTTATGTTATGTTACATTAGATGAATTTTTATTCCTATTAAGTAACCTTTTTAGTTTTTAAAGCAGAAGCTAAAATCTCACGGCCAGTGTAGGTGTAGGTTTTTAGGAGAGGACAGAAGAGAGGTGCCATGTGCTCTCTGTAGGAATAAAGAAGAAAAAAAATCTGTTAACAGTGTAAAAATGCAAACTAGGACAACTGAGAAATACAAAAGAAAAATACCGGCTTTGCAAGGTTCTACTCACCAAGGCGAGTCTCTGCTTTTTGACAAGTGGATATTCTTAAAAATTAAGGGATGTATCAAACAGATTTTATGCCTAGGCTGTTTTATCATATTTGTAACATATATATACTTGTTGCATACATATCCTAGTCATCAGATGACATTATAAACCATGTTGGCTTGGCTTTTATGGCTATTATTTATCACATTTCATGGGAACTTCACAGTGCAAATGTATTACGGTGTACCATCTACTATGAATTGTGCTATTTAGGGTGCAGGACACACTGGCATTAATATAAAAAGCCTTTTTCAGAATAGTGGTTGGTGATGACATCATCACCAAAAAAAAAAAAAGGCGATTCGGAGACCTCTAGGGTTACCCCCTTAGGACAAGTACAATGTCAAGGAACTTCTGAGAGTTGCTGAGTGTCGTCAACTTGTACAGAACCACATGGAAAGTGAGAGCAGTTTCCTGAAGGTTTTTCAGAACACTAAAAGCAAGGAGAGGCAGCCGATTCCCCAAAGTGACTGTCATTCTCTTTCACCCACAGCGCTCCAGCAGTGTGATTCATACTCTCCTACCCACACCTGAACTGTAACTAGCCAAATGATTGTTTTCATCTACTCTTGACTACAGAACGAACAGAATAGGTCTTGCAGCCAGAATGTGCAATAACGCAAACTGTTCCATGTGCAGTAGCATGGCATCCTCTCTAACACACAAATGTTTTTCCCAGAAATTATGCAAAATGCTGAATAAAGTCCCAGTTGAAGGGGGAGGAGGGGATGCAGAGGGGGAAAGGAAGAAAGAAGACTACAGAAATACATAAAGAATCAGTTTGTTTAAATCAATTTTTGGACTGCAATATTAACTAATTTCAGTAGATCTGATCAATTTCTGACTTCCAGGAGCTTGAAAAAGTTTTCTGCATATTTGTTTTTAGCCTATGCTAGAGGTTCTCCCACGAAGATATGCAGCAGTAGCAGTACTTGGGGTTTCTCATCGCATTGGCAACTGGTCAGTATAATTTCTTCTGGTCACTAGATGGCAGAATGTGTGTTGACTTAGAAGCACAATTTTGCATTGACTTGGGAAGCTGTGACTTTCTGTTTCATTTTCACTATAAAATTATCTCTCATATATATACATAATAAATGCCACTACATTCAAAAGACTGAGGGGTTCTTGTTTGCTTCTTTATTTTTCAGTTCTTCTTTTGTAGGACTGAATATTATAATTAAAAATAAAAAACCCAAACCAAACAAAACACAAGCTGCAGGGGTTTTGCTGCTTTTTTTTCCTTACAGCAAGTCCTACGACAGAAGGAAATCTGAGGAGCGTCCCCTTCCCTATCTCCAGCACTGCTTCACTGTAGCAGGGTACCCAGGCCCCACAAGGAAGCACTTGTTCTCTAATGCTGCATTGGCAGGACACAGAGCTTCAGGGCATTAGTGAATACCATCACTCTGCAGTACAGATTTAAGCTATAGCTTTCTATGGGAACCCCTTAAAATGATATTTCCTCATGAGGCAGGCAAGTTGCCAAAAGGGTAACGTAACCATTAGCTGAATTAGATTTCCATGGGAACCTCTTCTTAGTGAATGTGGAAAATGTTCTCAAAACAGCCTTTGCTTACTTCCTACGTAGATCCTGGTCCCATAAAAAGTCCCCTTTTGGCTCTCCAAAACAGTATAGAAGAGCTTTGATCAGTTCCAAACTGAATGGAATAATTTCTTTCACTAGAGTGAATTAAGATCTGAATTCAGCTGTAGTCATGAATGCAGTGAGAAAAATATGCTATTATTCATGAGAACACAGAAAAGATTTTATGATAGTGGAAATATGAAAGGCAAAAGCATTTGTACTAACACAGTATTTTTTAAAATTGTAATAAATTATTGCATTTTATCAAGTAAAAGACAGGTAAACGTTTGTATGAAATTAGATACAAGATTTCCTTTCTCTCTCACACAGAGATATCCTAATACATATACGCATGCACTCTTTCATCTCTCAAAAAATTAGGGAAAATAATTATGTATTCTAAACAGTCAACATATTGTACAAAGGTAATTAGTTTATATTCGTCTCTAGGGAGACTCATTTACTCCTAGGACATAATTTTGGATTAATACTACTGCTGGTATTTTTAATGACATAAGAAATGAAATATCGCTGAATTAAAATATAAATGATAGCACAAATCCTGAGGAGCTAGACTTTCTCATGGCAGTGCAATCTGCTGTCTCCCTGTGCATCTCTGCAGTGACTCTCTTGGCCAGCCATTATCTTTAGTGGGATCTGAACCTGTTTATTTATGGCTACAGATTTGATCAGTGAAGAATATCATAAAGATGTAATATTTATTCACTTTCAATGTGCAGAGAATGTTGAAACTGTGCAAACTCTATTACTTGCCTTCCTGGCCCCAACTGCTCATCATCATACACCAAGGCAGGAGAAACTGAGCATAAAAATCTAGGAAAGTGACTCATACCTGTTCAAAATGAATGTAAAATATCACCACAGCATGTGTGTTTTCACATGTGCTTTGCAGAATTGCAACTAAGTGAAGAGGAAAAAGAGGGGTGGGTGGAAGCCCAAACTGCAGCTTTACCCCTTTTTATATCTACCAAATCTGAAATTTGTAATTATCATGGCCAGGTAGGCAGAAGATGCTCTGTAGTTCACACTTTTCCCATTCAAATATTTCCCTAGCAATCTATCCCAAAATGTTTGTGTTCACATAAATATAACAATACTGATAAAAAGCACTTTACATTTTCAAGTTTAACATTTGAATCCTCTAAATTTAGCCATATGTTTTTCTCTCCTGTTCCATATTGTTCTTTCAAAAGATTCATGGATGTAACAGCACATTAAAGAATGAAAACACAGGGGATTACTTTTACATATTTTTGGTTTTTTAAATGAAAGACTTTTAATGCATTCTCTTGTAGTATTCTCTTCATTTTAATGTTTCTACTATAATAACTTATTCATGTGTAGCCTTTAAAAATTTAAATCATGTTATGATAATAATTCTTCACTATCTTCATTTCTTCTTTATATTTCATGCTATTTTACTTCTGCATTAAGTATTTTGCTTTTGTCGTATATTTAATTAACTGAATTACTAATATGGTTAGACAGTGCAGGAGTTATTTCAGAATGGAATAATTTTTGTATAAACAGTCTCTTTTTACTGAACACTGCAGCAAGCTACATAGTTATTACACACAGGCTAGTATGTGCCTCTTTATTGTTCTGTACAATTAAAAGTCAAGAGATGACGTCTGAGGATAAACTGTAATTTACTAAGCTATTCTTGAATTCAGTAATTTTTATATTCTGGGCTAGAATGACTGAAAAGTAAGTAAAGTGTAAAAAGCAGGACTCACAAGGACATCTAGACTATTTCCTTGCCCTGCAACTATTTACCGCAGACATTTCTGCAGATGGTTGCCTAATCTTTTCTAAATGATAGAAGCACTCATGAAAATATGAGATGAATTATCTATGAATTTATGACAGGGAAGTTTACACTCTGGGAAAGATTCTAAAGCTGTACGAAGAGAAGGAACAAGAATCAGTATTTTAAATAACAGGTGCTGCAAACTGTAATCACTAAGAGCAGTTAAACTGAGTGTGGATGGTTTTTTAGAATGGTAAAGCTTCTAGGTGAAGCTAAATGATATTGCGTGCCTTTTAAAGAGCATTTTATTGTCCTTGTTTAAGTCTCCTAAACTGCTTTTATGAGAAAATAATTAAAAATGGAAGAAGTGTTGCTGGATGTGAATTTTGCACAGTACACTTTTATCATTTGTGATACCACAAAGCTGGCTGTTTTGTATACAGACATCATGGGTGGCTGCTAAATTTTATGTAGAGAGAGAGGAATAAAAGTAAAGGACAAGAGCCTTGGCTGTTGTAAAATGGCCTGGTTCCACCCAGGCAGACTAAAGTTTGCAAGCTGAGAAGGTGGACTACAAGGTGTTTACCAAAACCAGAGATTTACTCTGAGTCAAAAGGTTTATACAACCAGTTCACAAGGGTTTGTGCCCTTGCTAATTGTCACTTGCAGGTTAATGATCATACACATGCAATTTCAAACATACTGCTCCACCCAGCTCATCCTGGGAGATCTGTGTATGGCACACTGCCCTGATAGGAAGGGTGTTACAGGGGTTTCCAAAACGGACCTGGAACCTCTTAAAAGGTATCTTATGGTGCCATAAGTCCTCTCTGAACTCCTATGGGACACCTGTGGTCTTAAATATGAGTCATAAATAACTCTTCTCTAGTCAACAATGGGAAACTTAATGGGAAAACAACACAAAAGAGAGAAAAACTAGGGATTCAAAATTTAAACCTCAGATCAAATTTTCACAATCATAGAATCATAGAATTGTGAAGTTTGGAAAAGACCTCTAAGATCACCAAATCCAACCATCATCCCAGCACCACTACAATGTTCACCTCTAAACTATGTCCTCGAGTGCCACATCCACATGTTTTTCGAACACTTCCAGGGACGGTGACTCCACCACTTTCTTGGAGAGCCTGTTCCAATGATAAGTAACTAAAACTGAATCCTAAAATAAATCTAAATCCTTCCTTCAGAAATACATGTAGGGGATTTTAAGTAGGAAAGCACACAAGAGATCTAACCAAAACTCTCAATGAAAATCCCTTGGACCTAGATCTTTTGGGATTTTTTGAAAATACATTAGATGTTTTCACTGGCTTTAGTAAAAGCACTTTTCTATGCCTCTGAAATTCAGATTTCAGCGTCAGACCCAGCAATTCATTCAATGTTTTTAAGGACTCAAATATCTCACTGAGGCTAAAACCCGGTGTTGTCCCTCACGGCATAATCCACACTTGGAAAAAGTATCTCAGTGCATCTGCTAACATGTCCTTCCTAGCTCTGTGGGCCAGTGTCAGGAGCACCATGGCTTATTCTACATGTGTCACCTGCAATGCTTCTATAAAAGCAAACTAACTGTTCAGCTGCAGATCTGAGCTAAACAAAGCACAGTTTGCCAAACACCTCTTAGAGAAGTTCAGCCATAAGCCTGCATTAAAAAATAACTAAGGTGCAGGAGGAGGATTTCCCTCCTACTTAATACCAGACCAAATGCCCAATGTCAAAAAAAAAAAAAAAAAAAAAAAAAAAAAAGCAGAAAATTTGACTGAAGAACAGATGTATTTGCTGGGCATAATCCATCTGATCATGGTGCACTACTCTTAACACAGGAACAGCACTTTACTGGATTGAGCAAATGAATCCATTAGAATTAGTGAGACTATGAAGATGATGCTCTACAGGCCTACCAAGCACATAGATTACTCTGAGACCCATCAATATATTGTTTTTGCATGTTTTTGCAACATACATATTTTTTTAAAAACTTTTAAAAATGCTGGTTTTCCTCCATGGCAGAGATTTCTACTCAGTCATAGCAAAGTGCCTTCCGGCTCACTTCACTGATTAAATTAGAAAGAAATAGAAAACATTGATACTCATAGGGAATGATATGAGGGAGAATCGTGGGGATAATACAACTCAAGTGGTACATCTGCAGAGGCGGAAGAGCATGCCTGTCTTTTATCAATAAGCATCAAACTAACCGATTTTAGTATTCTTATTATTCCTACATTCTGGCATGATATTACACACTTGAATCACTTAAAATTCTCATGCGTGTCCTACAAATATTACTGCAACAATCTATACCTTGACCTCCACAATGATAATCAAAGTGTATTTTGTAAGTTTCTTCTACACATCTCAATAATAAGGATCTTTTAAAAGTGTCTATTCCATGATGGCTACACAGGATACATCTTACGTAATCCATTTCAGTTTGTCAGCATAACATGAAATGTGGCTACCTAAAACTGCCTTTGCGTACCATGGTCCATCATTTGGGGAAATTATGCCAATAGTCAACATATATGAATGTCTGGAGACCGCAAGCAGGGATTTTTTCAGTGAAGGTGTTTAGCTCTGGACTTAGAACTATAGAGTTTGCAACACTCATTACTGCGGGAGCTCTAACTGTAACTCATACAAATGTATTCTCAGAATGAAGGTTTTTTTATGGACATACAAAAACTAACATATTTTGGAGAAGTCTGCAGTTCGTTGTGTTTTACTTAGAGCAAACACTTTCCCTTAACAGCTAGAGACCTGCAACTGGGATGTGTACCATGGCTCTCTAAGAGAGGCTTATGACTTGAATCTCATCCTGCTGCTCCTGACAATGAACCTTTTTTTTGAATCATCTACAGTGCTACTTATACATCTTCCCACAGACAGCCTATAAATCTCTCCAAATGCCTCTATTCTGCTGCCTAAAAAGCGCTGGAAAGGAATGGGTTCACTACAGAGCTCAATAAAATAGCTTCTATACAAAGCTATCTTCAAACAAAAAATTGAATTTTCCTGAAATTAGGCTTTTGCTTCTTTTGTGTTGGCTCTCTGAAAATATCCTAAATATTTAGTTACCTGAAAGAAGTCTACTGTAGGCATGTATAATGGAATATTTACATAAAAAAGAATTCTGAATCAGTAAATTAAATTATGCTCACTAGAGACTTATTCTGATTGTCCAACCAATAATCAGAACTACAAGTATGTACTTAGATGACCATGGCTCCAACACTACTACCATAATGAACAGACTAGATATATTTCATATTCCCTTCAGTGATTAACAGGTAACTTCAAAAATATAAGGCAGAAGAGATCATAAGTTAAGAAAATTCAGAAAAAAACCCCATTATCTTGACCACAAAAGTTATACAGCATGTATAATCTGCTTCAGTCAAGAGTATGTCATCAAGAGCATGTTAATTCAGCTGAAAAGATTATGTTGAAGCTCATAAGGTATCAGTTCTCAGAAGACCAGAAAAGAAATCCTAGCTTTAGACCTAATACAGACTGCTCATTCTCTACTGATTTTATGGAATATTTTTTGCATTTCCCCAGATATATTTAAGTTTGATCCGTTTTTATTTTTAAAAGTTACTTCGACTTGATATTCATTCATATCTCAGAGTAAATAAAGTGCTTCAAAAGACTATAGTCTTACGATTTTAGCAACAACTTTCAGCAAATGGAAATACATTTTTGGTTTTTAAAAATAATTATTTGTTTGATATATAAGTAGAAAACTCAACTAAAATCTGTTAAAGGAATCGTAGGTTATAAAAGTAACGTTCCATTAGTTTTAATGAAGGTTTTGAAAGTAATGCAGCAATAGGTCGGCAAAGCCTGACTGAACTGGAGTGCTCTGTGCCAGAACTCACTCTGGAGCCCCAAGGTACTTACATCTGCAGTCAGAGAAGTTTATTTCCCAGGATGACAGCAGAACCCATTGATGCAAGACATGGTTATACGAATGCCCACATGCTAACACATGTAAAACATCTCCAAAGGATAGCCTGGGTGCACAAGATCTAGCTCCGGGAAAAGGGCTTGGTGCCATATAACTGTAAACATATAGAGCCTAGACCATAGAACAGATGTTTCCATCTTGTCCTTTCATGCAATTTATGCTTTTCAAAAATCATTACAAGTTCCCAAACAACATGAAGAAGCAATTTTTTATGTAACAGATTCTGCCCAAAAGTAAGTCATTAGTGCTAATATACGGCCACCTATACTGGTAATCAGAGTTAGCACATATATAATTTTGATCACTTTATGGTACATTTTAATTATTTCCCACTATCAAAAGAATAAACAAGTCTCATTCTACTTCAAGTTGTGGTTTTGATACATTAAAGTAACATCACCTACAAATGACAATACTTTGACCTCCACCAGTGCAAATGAAAAGTAATGAAATAACAGAATTAAATGTGCATATAACTGCTGTGTGAGCAGAACTGGCTCCAGACAGACTAATTTATCTGGTTTAGAGCAGAACACAGGATTGCCAGACCCAGAATAATGATTTTTCTAGCTTCTAACTCTATGTTCTGTTAGATCATGTGGATTCTTCTGCATATTCAAACTATTTAATGCTTTAGATTACAGGAACAATTGCAGCTAGTTAAAGAGTGATTTCACTAAATCCTTATTCATGAGGAGGTCAGCTTGGATTTGTCACTAAGTAGCAGGGTTTTTTTAAATGTAATCACAATAAATTATTTCCAGTATTAAAAATGAGACAGTGCAATAATCCAGGAGAAAAAGTGCCAGTCGGGACAATGATTTTTCTTATTGTTGCTGTTCTCTTACTACCCCAAGGCCCCTCACTGAGGCTGACTTGAAATGTTATGGGTGTATTCACCGGGTATGTACTAAACTGCAGTTAGGAATATCTGCCACTACATCTTTTAAACATCCCCATGGCAGGGCCTAGGCAGCCTGCTAAAAAAGCAAGAATTTATTAAAAATAGTAAAACATTTGTGCAGAGTAAAATCATTATACATGATCACTGGACAACTGGTTCTCTTCTGAACAAATGCCTGTAGCAATAGAGAAGTACACAAACTTTAGTCTGAAAAGAAGGTGCTATTCAAAGTACGTTAAAAAAAAAAAACCCTTTAAAAAAAATCTCACCCTAGAGACAAATCTTTTTTTTTGTGTAAGGGAGGATCCCTTAGCCAGTATTTATAGTTGAAGCAAATTTTAAATCCTACACCAGTTTCACAAACTAGCTCTAGATTCAGACTTCAGACTAACAGTTGGAGGGATGCACTATTTCCATGGTCATATAATTACCTAACTCTGGTAGTCAAAACATAGCTTAGGAATTCAGAGTTAAAAGACTTATAAATTGAGGATCCGGGGAATGTTTATGACTAATTTGTAAAGAGTCTGAATAAATATCTCTCCTTTAAGACGGAAATTGTTGGTAAGGACGGAAATTCTGTCCTTACCTCTGCAAGGAGTAGATCCTCTTACAGGTCTTGGAAATCTTGAAATTAAACCCAACCAACCAACCAACCAACCAATCCATATAAAAAAATCAAAGGCATGTCTCTCCAGAAGTAAAAAAAAAAAAATCACATATGCTTACATGTCTGATCAGGGTCAGTCTGGCTCTGCTCAACCCAGGAAGACTATAGGGTTGAGGAAGATGGGGTGGCTTAATCATCAAGGCTTCTGTTTTCATTGGCTGTTTATGAACTTAGTTCAGAACATCCTCAAGGTATATATGATGAATGGTACTGGTTTTTAACTGCTCTGTTTTTAGCTAAAATTTCAGTATGTTGTATATATATATTTAATTTTATTTACATCATTGTTTACTATTATCTCTAAGCTAAGTAACATCTATTAAAAAAGTCACAAGAAAATTGCACATAATGATATTGATTCATTGTAACATCATACAGTAAAGGAACAGGTAAATATTAAATCTAATTCAGGAGAGACTGCATCAATACGGAATTCCACTGGGCAGTAAGTGATATCTTTCATATAAAGAACTTATTTCATAAGAAAAAGCTGTTTCAAGGCCAGACTTACGAGTTAATCTAAACTAAGCTAAGAGTTTCAGACAAAAAGGAAGAAAGGAGAAAGAAAGAAGAGCATTTTAAAAAAGTTGAAATAGCTTTATTTCTGTTATTTGGATTATAGCTACAATTTGAATTTTGATTCTATTTGAAACAGAAGCCCTTTCTCAGTTACACATTTAAGCCAGTCCCAAATATATTTGTGTCATGAAGCAAAAAATCAGTTATTCCAGAACTTATATCAGCGAATGAATTTGGAAAAATACAAATTAGAAAAAATTTATTGCATCCATTCAAGCACACGAGGATTTACAATAAAAATAAAATATTGCTTCCTACATTAGGATTCTTCATAATAAAGACTAATACCAACTTTACTTAGTGAAAAAAGAAATAAAAGAATTATAATTACATGTGATGTAATCCAAGAATCATAATTACATTCAGCATGTAGAGGGATAAAACATTAAAAGACAGTAACCAAAGGATAAGCAGCTTCAAACCTGCTCATCCCACCCCCTAAGGTTGTTAAGAAATTAACAATTCTTAATTTATCACAAGTAGGAAATAGTAGCTAAGAATCTTTGAAACCTATGTATCTCTTCATAGTTCCTATTCTATACAATCATGTACTGATGGACAAGTTGTTGATAATTTCTGCACGTGCTGAGGATGAATAAATGGATCCACCAGGAAAGTGAGTACCTAAAACCAGTCATCTTATTCAGCTTCAGACGTGGCATTCTGCTTCATGGCTGTGAATTCTTATCATGTTTAATCTATTGATGATGCTGCTTGTCAGCTGCAGCTCTCATTAGGCAAAAGGAGTTTCAGCTGACGGTAAGGTTTGTAGGAGTTCATAAATATTCTGCTACTGTTCAAAACTGCTGCAATGAACTAAAAGCAGACATGTAGATGCATTTTTGATCCCACATGAAACCTAAGCTATTAGATATAAAGCATAATCATTCAATGTGTTAATTGAAGAATAAAACCTATTGAATTAAATATGGTGTATTTCTTCTGACCTGGTCCATGGCAAAATAGCAATTTGGCTCTTCAGTTTTTGCTTCTAATCAGATGCTCTGCATTTTCATAACCCTTTCAATGGGATCTCTCTGCATACTGTTTTTGGAACGGCTTTATAATGGAAGGTGTGAACAGTGAAGGTTTGTCTCCACTGCTAATGCTTCCCTTGGTGACTTGAGCAAAAAGCTGATCTGTGATCCTGCAGGGCCACAGGACTTAGCGCAGTGCTCTGCATAGGGAGACTGAAGGCTGAGTGCCAGGCTGCCCTCAAGAAGCTTGTTCTGAGGCCACTGACATCCTGGTAGGATATTTCCCTTGATCATCACTATCATGTTCCCTAAGCATCTTCTGCTTGTACATCATTCTAAGGTCACTTTGATATAAATAACCAGTGACAGATGAGGCCTGTGGGGTGCTTGTTAGAGAGCCAGTGGTAGATATTTTATTCTAAGTCTGATCAATCGTGGCACAGCAAGGTTCTGGAGATCTGTATGCACCCCTGTAGAACCATAATAAGACTTTTTCTTCTTCAGCCACTGAGTCTGCAAACTGTGAACAGGGGCTTGTACTCCTGCTTACAGAGAGCTTGGTGAATCCAGTGGTCTTCACCTAGAGACAGCAAGACTGCCCAAGCTTGGCAGGAGAGCACTGTCTTCCCTGTGAATAAGAACAATCTCATTTGGACCAAGATGACTAAAGTTAGGGAGGCAGATCTGATCGTGTAAATGGGAGCAATATCCTGTCTTCTCTCGAGGCAGTCAGCGTGGCTGTCAAAAGAACCTGGATACCACCTGCACCAGGAAAACAAAGAGGCCCGCCTCCAGTAATGCTCACGTCTGCAGAAAGCTTCCACTGCAATGGCACTTGGGTATTAGGAAGGACAAAACATAAAGCTGTTCAGTGCTGTTTGCTACCAGTCAACAAACACAAGGGAATATTAATTTAGAAATGTGGCACATGGCTGGACCTCAGGAAAAGAAAGAAAAATAGAGATTTTTTTTAAAAAGTGTTTTGTTTTGTTTTTTTCCTTAAAAACAAGAGGTGGCCTCTTTTCTTCTACTTATGTTTTTATTATTCTCTCTTTTAGAAGACAACCATCCCAGCAGTAGTGCCTGAGATTTGTTTGTATAATTTAGAAATCTTTCATTTTAATAAATATAACACATGTATTCATGTGATTGTTCCATTGGAAAATTGTTGCCCAGCCAACTCAGGCAGTGTAGAGTAAATTCTGGAAAACAGAAGACCCTAATTTAATATTTGAATTCCTCAGTTTTACTTTCCCATTTATATCTGTTTCATTCTTTACTGTTACAGTTTTCTATAATCACCTAATTTCAGAGACTTTTGTCTGCATGCTCTCCAGTTGTCGGTTTTCTAAAGAAGAGCCTCTGAGCCATACAAGTTTTACTTGTTACCAGTTACAGCCGTGAAAATACCTCATGTCCTTCAGCACAGACTCTCTATCAGCCCCCTAACTTGCTGTTTGTGCACTTAAAATCTATTTCTCCCCCTTCATGTACTCTCACCACACCGTGTTCACATTAATTTACCTAAACCACTCTATTAACCTATTAATATCTCTGAATTCTCAGGCACATCTACAAACAAGGGGCTAGATTAGATTAGTAAAGCAAAGTAAACCAAGACACTAAGGTCATCCAGAGAGACTGCTCCATTCTTAGAATCACTTGTTTTGGTCAGCTGTGGCTGTATATTTATTCCTTTTCAAATACTGAAAAGACTCAGATGTGGTACTGAACACTGTGGAAACACAATGTTAATCAAACTGCTTTAAGACCTGCTGGGGGCTCAAGTTGTGTTTCATTTAACTTTAACATAAGTATTTACCAACAACATGTAAAATAACTCAAGATCTATAACTGCAAAAGTAAAAGTTTTGCATCTCATTTTCTGTTTTTTAAATGGCAATAGCTCTATTCTTGCACAGAAAGAAGTATTCAAAACTCCAAAGTAAAAGAGTTATTTCTACATTTTTCTTGGGAAACATGTACTGTGTTTCAGAAACATGTCCAGATAGACACTTTGGGTTATTGAAACTTGGTTGTCAAACTATGGAAAATTTGAAGAAAAAAGAAGTCATATAAAAGTCATTTTTTTGTCAGATTTTTTTAGACATTTTCTCTAATATCAGTGCCAGCATTGTAGTATTTCATTATTTACATATTCTCTATTCTGCTTTGAAACATTTTTTTTTTTTTAACGGAAGGTCTTTTAATGTCTTGCTAAGATATAAATCAGGATTAAAATAAAGTATTATGCTTTATACTGTAATTATAAACTCACATGAAAAATACCAAAATTACTTTAGGTAGGAGTGATTATGCAAAGTCTAAACATTTAAGTTAGCACAGTGTGTTAAAACATATGAACTACTTTTTTCTTTTAGAAAACTGCCAAAATGCAAGAAATGAGCCAGTTAGAATGCACATGCTACCTGAAAAGAATGGGAAATGGCACTGTATTACAGCAGCAAATGGAGAAAGACCAATTGTATGTTTACTGACTACTTCGATCATGTAAGAAGAGGAGGAAAAGCAATGTTCAGTATGAATATGAAGGAAAAGGAAGGAATGAAAGAATATTATTTTTATTGCATATGCACATACAATTAGTCTTCCTTGCTAGAATCCATGAAACACAGTTCTGACCCTAGTCACTACTTGTAACAGTAATGTTATACTAACAGTGGTACCATTTTTAATGTAATTTTCAACGATAAGAGCTTCTCATGTAGAAATCTATAAAAAAGAATTAGGACACACCCTCATTAGACACTACGGCAAAACTGATCCTTGGTCTGTCAGTTCCATTTCCATAGAGGCTTTCTGCAATCTCCTTCTAGGGAAAGGAGCTGATGGTTGCTTGCCCACCTAACTTCGTTAGGCCTCAGAAATGTAAAGGAAAGCTCCACATTTGTGTTCAGCACACACCACAGAGACCTTAGTAATAGGAAATCATTCTTGTAAACTTTCAAAAACCATATATCCATATATTCTAAAGAGCCCTAGGATTCTACTAGTATCAACACATCCTGTAGCCTCAGCAAATATTCAGGGGATTCTTTCTTTTTTTAAACCAAATTTTATTTCTTTTTTCTAAATTTTATTTTTTATTTTATTCATTTTAATGTATATTAACCAGTCCTGCTTAGTCAATCAAGATAAATCCTTCATATGCTACAGAGCAACTTTGATACAGTAATGTAGATCAAAAACAGCCAGAAAGAGAAAACCAGCCAGCAGCGAAAAGTTAGACAGAGCTGTAACTTTCCTTTCAGCTGCCCAGTAACTAAAACATAGACATACTGAAACATATACACATGGTCATAAGTAACCTATGAGACAGAAGCACACCTCAGATACGAAGAATTGAATTTTTGGAATATTTCCTGCTCAACTGGTTTAGAGCAAAAAAAGTCAGATGACAAAATGGAGAAGAGGAAATTCTTATGAAGCAGACAAGGAGCTATAAAAGGTGGTCAATGAGGACGATTTTCAAACCCTAAAATAAATGCAAATAATTTTCTATCAAATTTGTAGTGATCTTGTCCTATATAGGCCAGTTAAAGTGAATAAATGCAGCTGGTTGGAATGAAACACTGACAGCTCCGTAACTCTTTATCTTCTCTTTTCTCTTGCCCAGTCTCAACCTGCCTTAGTCAAGATGATTATACTGAGATGACTAAAAGAAAAAAGAACAATGTACTGGAAGCAGTACTGTCAGCTTACAAAGACAGTATGTATTTTTGAGTTTTCTTTAGGTTTTCTCTTCATGAGCCTCTATGTGTATTTGCTCACTCACGTCTCTTTCACACAAAACCACTGTGTGTTTATATTTGGGAAGCATATAAGCAGCTCTTACCACTTCAAGTTACATGTATTTTGTTCCTGTTTTGTAAAATCACAGTACATCTATGAGAAATTTTATCTATTTTTTCTTTTTCATAATATGTTTTTTCCATGATGATAGTCTATTTTATTGTAGTATTACAGAGAAATATGCCTAAGATGACATTCAAAAATTCAATTAAACTCCTCTTTCCAAAGCTGTATCAGCTCAGGACTTTGATTTTAAGAACGTGATGTTACGGACCATTAGGTACATTAATTATTTAAGACTATTCAAAATATACTTGCCATAATGTGAGCCGGAGCTGATAGTCAGATTAACAAATACTACAGAATGGCAGCTGTGTAGGTGATGAGCACAGAACATTCACTTGCCTTGAAAAAATATGAGTGATTTTTCCTTCACGTACTGCAAATGTCTCTCACGCTACTGTATCACCCACTGAAGTCACGGCAGAAACATATTTAAGACTTCTACAGCTGAATCAGGCTTTATTTACATAACTATTGCTTCAGACCTGGCAGATGTTTGCCTATAAACACAAATTTTCAGGACAAATTCCTTAAGCCTTTTGAATAATTCTATGCTTTGAACAAGTAGATCCTAGGGTACTTTCTATAAAAATAATAAAAACTAAGATATAGTAATAAACATAAGGACACTAACCCATTATGCATGGCTCTATAGCTGTCAGCATGGCTACATTGATTCCAGTGATGCCAGACCTGACTGACAGTGTTATAAATGTGTAAGTAACCAAGAGAAATGCAAACACTGCAGCTACACTCTTCAGCAACATTCACTACTTCATAGGAGAGTTTCCCATCTTTACCCAATGTTACTGTCTTTAAAATTGCCAGAGAAGTTAAGACACTGCATATTCTACATGACAATGAAGCCATCAATGTCAATCTCATTCTCTGAATAGCTATCACCCAAATTAAAGTGAAAACAACCAATATGCATATTAATAAACTTTTGGGTGCATCTCAGTGAGACCAAATGGGTAAAAAGGTTCTATGTTGTCATTCCAACATGTATGCAGCTCTGATCTTCTTTGCCTCACTTCTCCTTCATATAATTCCATCTGACTTACCATCTCAACTTTCTAAATATATAATTACGTGTTCTCTTGTAGTAACAATATAGGCTGATACTAAGCATGAAACTAGAGAGAAAGTGTAGTACTACATTTAATGGAATAAAATGTTGGGTCTTAAACCTGTATAAATTATTCATTTGTGGATAGCAGGTTTCTCAATACGTTAGACTTGGTTAATTAAGTACATATCTGGGATATCATATATTAACCACTGGTGGGAAAAATATAATTCAGAAGAGATAACTTTTCAACTTCATTTAGATTGCTTTTTGGGGTTGCAAATGCAAATGAAAGGGACAAGTACACTCTGCCTCTTGCTGCCTAAAGCCACTGCCCATTAAACAGTCTAGATGCTAGGCTTGGGTTAGCTCATGAATAACTACCAAAGCATTTCACTTAAATTGGTGGACTAAATTATTCATTCAGAATTAAAATGGCCGTAATTCATCTTAGCTTACTTGGTAAATTAAGCTAAAAAGTATTAAAGCCACTCTAACTCTGAATGAGACTTGTCCACAAAGTAGAATATGTAATTTATTTCAGGGTCATACCTTTGACTGCTTCTGAATTTTCTATGGCATTCCCACAAAGACAAGTCTGGAATCTGTCTCACTATTTCACTGCATGCAGTCCTTATTTATTCCAACTAGACATCTGTTTTTTTAATGTTTTGTACTAGGACATTTAGATGTGGACATCTAAATGACAGAATTAAATTTCTATGATTTGCAAAGCAGTAAACAGGCATAGACATCCAACAACTAGTGGGAAACCTGCCTATATCTAATTTTTTTTCCTTCCATGCAACCTCATGTTTTGTTGTGATCAAACTGCTGCAGCATTTTGATCTGGGTCCCAAAAAAATACAAAGCTGAATGCTTATCTCTAACATTCTCTTTGTTTCAGTAGCAGATTCCCATGCAGAATGGGGAATTGGAGTTAGGAAAAAGAAACAGGTATCAAACCTTGAGTATATCATTCAGTATTTAGTCATGGTCACAAAATTTCTTTTGTGATCTTTTCAACACGATCCGGCATAACAAAGCCACCAAGACAGAAGATTTTAGTTAGGCAAAGGTTATGATGAAACCAATCTGTTTTCAACCTTTCTCTTTTGAGTCAAAGTATATCAACAGAACAGATTGAAAAAACACTATCTCAATTTTATCAGGTTGACTTTCTCTTTTTTTTTCTTTTTTGATACTAACAGATTGACCTGTCTCTCCTACTTCTCCTACTCCTACATGGAATAGACATGTAGCTCTCCTCAGAAAAGTTCTACTGCTTGGCCAGTGACGTTCTACACATTGTGAAGCAGATCCTCAAAATCTTGTTAGGTTTTTTTTTTCTTTGTGTGTGTAGTTCAGTCAGAAAATTCTAGCATGGAGGCATGTAGCTCATCAATTTCACAGCCTATATAGCCTAAATTACAATTATATAGTCAGGTTTCTGACTTTCACCATTTGCAGAATTATTTGCAAATGTGATTAATTTGAATACTGCATGGTTATGTTGTGATCACGTGGTCCTTCAAGTAACATGAACAGGAAGCAATTTAATGGATTTAAGCTTAGAACAAGTCCGATTTAGGGTAGATATTAGGAAGAAAAAAAGGAATAGAAGTTATCTCCTACTAGTGTAGGGACACAAGATTTCTCTCATATTTATTAGAGGTTATATCTGTTAAATGAAGTGTAGCAGCACTGATGTTCACTATACCCATCCCACCATACCTGTCCACTGCACACGGACACCCCAATCTCCATAAAGGCAAGGATGTATTTTTTTTTGACAACCTATTACCATGAGATACAATGCATATGAAAAATTATACATAAATCTTTTAGATTCTTATAAGGAATACATAACCCGACATGAGATAAATATTGGTCATTTAGTTTCCAGTGAATTAAAATAGAGAAAAGTTTTGTGTATGTTTTAAAAATATTCTGCTGATTACATCATATTCAGGAAAGTGTGATTTAGGCATCCTAAAGTGACTGAATGATAACTGAAAAGCAGGCTAAATTCAAGACCCATTATTTCTCATTTCTTTCTTAGATAATAATTGCTTTATAGAAAAAAAAAGAAAAAAGAAAGAAAGAGAAAGAGAAAGAGAGAGAGAGAAAAAAGAAAGATGAAATAAAGAGAGAGAAAGAGAAAGAGAGAATGCAGGAATAGGATAAAGGATTTCACATTTAGTAAACCAGAAAAGAATTTTCATTTGATTCAAAGCATTTTCAAAAGCTATGTATATAAATGCATTGGTAGAAATATACTTCTATATAAAAATATGTAAGACCAGAAGCGTTAAGAACGAAATGGTCATGTACAAGTATATTTTTTAACATTTTGAATGGTTCTGTATAAGCTTTGCTGCGTCTTTGCTGCGAATTGCATATTGAGCAGAGCACCTACAAGCCTGGTCCTACCTATTTATAATTCTTGCCCACGAATGGCATTCTAGATGGTGGCCAGCCCACAACCACAACTGTTCTCAAATGCTGCCACCTAAAGGCTAAACCGACGTACAGCTAGAAAGAAAACAACCCAAACCGGCAAACACGAGCAAATGGGAAAAGGTTCGTGAGTGTGCAATAGTGGAAGTAATCTACAACACTGCAGTCGCTGCCTATATATCACATACCAAATGCATTTGTGTTTAATCCTGTGTGCAGTATTTCCTGAAAATACTTTGGGCATATAGTTATATAAATATAAGTATATAATGACTAGATTTTGTGTGAAAGGAAGAAAACGAGACTTTATGTTTGGAGGAAATTAATGGATGAGAAGTCTGAAAGTGCAGAGTTCATGTACCATTGCAGCCATCATGGTTTTAGAATAAAAGCAAACCAAGTTCTGCAGATTGAGGCAATATCTCCTTTTATACCAACTAATGAAGTTAGAAAAATAAATACAACTCCGGGCTTTTGCACAGAACAAACCTCCCCGACCCCTCCCATCCCCCCTTTTTAAATTGCTTTAATACCATCCCTACAAATCCACGATGCATCTACTGCTGAGAATACATTTTAGACCAGAGTAGTTGGCATTCATAGTTGTATCTTCCCAGTCCTGACTGACATCTCTACATGTCAGCATTCATGGAAACAAAATAAGCTGCTGAGGTGTTTGGGTTTTTTTAAATTGTGACCAGCAATTACCCAGTTGCATTGGTATTGAAGACTTTTTCAAGTATGTCCAATTTTACCACTTCCATTGCCAGTTTTCTGATATGTAAAAATTCAGTTTAGGAATAAGAGTATCAAGTTTTATTTACTTGTGGGCTAAAATGAAATTTGAATTTAAGTTTGTATGAAGAAAGGCTGATATAAAATTTCACGAGTTATGCTTCATTATTTTCTTGCTGATTCTAGCAAGTTATTTCTAATAAATACTTTAAAATCAAAACAATACTTAATGCCCTCAAAAGATGTCATGCAGCCAACCAATGGAAAACAAAGAGTTAAATGAAAAGTTATGAAAAACATTGTTCATTAGGAGAAAATGTTACTATTTTAGCATATCTAAGTAATCCCTTTATTAAATCACTGCAGTGATGACAGCCTCTACAAGACTGCCATTCTGTACGTGAATACCCCAATGTCCTCCATATACCAAGCACTACATGTTTTATTTTTACTTCAGTTCTAATTTCCTCTCATAGGGCAGTAGCCAAGCTATTACTCCTCACCCAAAAAAATCAGTAGGTTTGGATATTTTCCATTCAGGTAGTTGATGGGACCTGTCCACAATGCTGTTGACATGACTGACGATACGGTAGGCACGGCAGGATACCCAAGGAATACTCAGTCTCTGACAGTTCCTGTCTGGAAAGCCTCTGTACTTCCTTCTGGTCTGTGCTGCCCTCTCCAGTGGGAGTGGGTTGTGGACAGAGGACAAATCTGGACACAGGAAGTCCAATCTGCTTTCAGGTTCTGATAGTTTGGACAGATGTACGCAATAAAGAAAAATGGACTTTACCAACTTGGGAAAAAAAGATGATTTTTAACAGTATTCTTCAGAGAAATTAATGTTACATTATATTTCCTGGAACATTGGATTTTTTAGCAATTGCTCTAGATAAGAAAAAAGTTTTCATTATATATGATGGTCATTATTATAACCGGCAATATCTTTCACTGTTTACATTTGGCCAGAATTTCTTTCAAGATTCTTAGTAACCATCACCGATAATGCTGTGCAGCGCAGGAACTTCTACAGTCTGTAACAGTGTGCACCACACAGATCCTCAGTCTAACAGCAGCCGAGCTCAGTGAGCTGGCACACGACAGCACAGCTGCACACACACATAGCAGGGTGGGTCTAGATTTAATTAAAGAAACTTTGTCTCTGGAAGACTTAGTTAGGGTGCTTTATGGATGCCACTCTACTGATTCTGATACTGAGGGCGTTCAGGAAGAATTATCTAGACACTTCTGCACAGAGCACAGCCATTAGCACAGATCACAGATTTCAGAGTGTGTGCTGCATGTAGACATATTTAATGGAAAAAACATGAAGGCTTAATCTCTTCTTTGGGTAATATACAATTGAAATAGTTCTGATTTGATCATTCTCATGATAACCACTGTGAGATTTGAGGTGTTTCAAGTTCCTACAGCTAACAGAGGACTGAAGGAAACAAAGCAAAACTAAAAAGTAAGTGTTCTCTGCTAGACTGCAGTTGGAGATAGCATCCCATAAGCTTTTTTTCTGCACAACCTGGATTGTTTTCATAGTATACAGTGAAAGACTGATAAGCAATCTTGTAGTGTTATTCTGCAACCCTCCTTCTGGCTTAGAAGGGATGTCCTCTAGGTCCTCAGAACTAACCATGAGCTTCTCTCTGACTTCTGTGGATGTATTTCATATACTTCTTTCAAGTGTCATACGCTACCTTTCTAATTGTGTTTTGTGGGGACCGCGCTTATACTGTCAATTAATTTTTTTCTACTCATCAGCCATTTCCATCACAAAGAAGAAACAACAGAAAGCATAGTTAATTGCATAAGAGGCCAATTCAGGACAAGTGTAATGTTTTCCCATCACATCCCATCACACAAGGTTGCCATTTCTCCACTTCTTAAATGTCTATCCCTTGCTGCTAACACACAAAATTGAACACTGCCTGTGGCATTTACTGTACCTTCATCTGCTGGATTTAATGTTGTCTCAGCTGCTCTACTCTGTCCCTCAGGGACCAAAACCTTTACCATTCAGAATACTCTCAGCAGCAGAAACAGAAGAACACCAATCTCTCATCCAAACTAACAGCATAAAGGTGATAGCTCACTACAATCGTAGCCTATTCACCTTTTCTCTCATTCTTTTTTATGTTTTCCTCATAGTTTATAGCCTTTTAGGTATCAAGCAGGGACCTGAAAGATTAACCACTCTTTACAATTCCTAACCACATTTTAGTAGAAACGAGACAAAACCCAGATCTGCTGCTGGGCAGAGCTGTGTCAAGAACGGAAATTTTATTTCACATAGGATTAACAGATGTACAGCCTAAGAGGACAGGGCAATGGCTCAGTGATCCAGCAAATGTTTCTGGTAAGATGAAACCTTTTCATCTTACAGTACTACTCTGGAGATTTCAAAGTCTGACTTGATTCAAAGTCATAATGGACAGTAACAAATTTCCAAGTTCTCTATTGAGAAAAAAAATGCTTTCAAGTGTTTTAGCTGAAACTGCTTCTTGTGCAATTTGATGAAAGAATCATTTGGGGAATTGGCTTTGGACACCTTTCAGTTGCCTCACTGATTTCTACCCCACATAATTTTGAGAAAAGTGACTGGATTTCATCCGAGTTAAGACAGAGGAGCTTACTCCAGTAGTACACAATAGTGCTCAAATTTCCAGAGCAGTTTTGCAAGGATGTAAGTGTGGAGAAAAGCTGTAGCACTTAATAAACCAAATTAAACTCTGCAACCAGATATGGCAGTGGTGCTGGGAACAACACTGAAACTCTGTGACTTGAATTCCTCTCGAGTTGTAGCATTGTGAGAAGTCAAACTGGGACAAGCTATTGACAACATATACAGCATCACCTTATTTCACCTGGAAGTTTTTAAAAAGTAAAGTTTTTATGAAAGCACGCAAACAAAAGAAAGCTATTTTTAAAATCCTAAAATTGATGTTTTTTCCTTTAAGATGTTTCCTTTTTATTTACCATTCTGAAAACAATCCATATATTTACCTAAATGTTTCACATCTCATCATTAAATGTATGAAAAAGACTGAGTCGGTTACTTCATAGCAGATCCTTGGAAAACTTCCAAAATAACAGTATCTTTAAGGAGTCGCTGTAAGTATATGAAGATTTATTCACTTGGGTCTTTTAACCATGAAAGCAGATGTTCTCATTTTTTGAATATAACTTTTAGTATTTGGTAGCAGATGGAAATTTAGTAAGCATTAAGTACTGTGAAATCAGAGAGTGGAGAGATGTTCTCTCTTCTTCATAGTCCCTGGATTTCATCATATCATAGAGTTTGGACATAGATTGTGGTCCCTGGCAACTAAGTTGAGAATGACAGAGTACGGAAGGCTAACATACGAGTGATTATCTAACGTCAAAAATTTCTCTGCTTATTATATTTGCCATAGGCATTACCCAAGTACGTTGTTTAGGTATTCACCTATTCCTGAATGACAAGCAATTCAAAAGAAAATACAGAACATGCAGAAAATTCTGCATATAATTTCAGTTTAACTTGAAACTTCTGAACTTCATTAAACTTCAATTAACTTTTCAAAATTATCATCTGTCTTTTATCTTACTAATATCAACCACTACCTAAAGCAAGAAAAAAAAAACAACATGAGGGAAGCTATGCTGATCATGGAGAACACTGGAAACATTACAAAGAAATCTACTCTCATTACACTTCAGTACAGTTTCACAACCAAAAACCTCGGCATGAGCATCATAAAAATCTTCAATAAGCAAATAACACAGGAACTGAAGTCACCGAAACACAAGGACTAGTTTTTGCCTCTCCCCATATGATTACCTACTTATTCACATAATAGACATTAATCAACACATTCTTAGAGGAGTTCAGACCCTGACCCCCTTCATTGTGTAGATTTCTGATTGATTTTGCTTGGATCTTTTTTCCAAACCTGATGCAGTTGAAAGCAAAGTACAAGTGGCACAACCTTGCAAACAGCCACTCACATTTTTGGACAGGAATCCTATTATGAAGTCCTACAGCCAGTACAGATATGTGATGTCTGCTGTCTACCCTCATACTCATCTCAACTTCAAAGCACAGTGCTTGTTTACAAGTTCATCAAACCCTTACCCGGGGATATAGGTGTCAAGCAATGAAAGGTGACTGCTTAGATGCTAGTGAATGATCTGTTTAGAAAGGAAACATTTCCAAAATGGTGAACAAGAACTGAAGAGTTCCTTGTCTGCTATGTTAGTTTAAGTTTGTAATTATGACAGTTCCCCAAAACATATAACCAGTTTCTAAATTCATTATTATTTTACATGCAGATGGTATTCAAACACTGCTTAGCTATAATTTTGCAAAAGTTTTTGTTGCTCTTTTAAATTTTCTCCTCAAGTTTGAACAACTTTGTGTGAAGTGTACTTGCTGATTATCTTCTACTTCTGAACACCTAATTTTGTTTTATCTTCTGAGATTCTGCTGAATTCACTACACCATCATTAGAAAAAAACCCTTCACCATTATCTGTGTCACCTCTCCATTTCTCCCTTAACTTTCTCTGTCCTTTCTCAATATGCTATGGTTCTCGGCTTTCCTCTGACATTTCACACATTATTCATTTCTTATTCTCCTCTCTCGTCTTCATTTAATATTTCCTTATGAAGCCCAGTCACCCTCCCTTCTCATCCACCTTTTTTCCTCTTGCCAGCTGGAATGTGGCTTTTTTTTTCACTTGCTCTATTATGAAACTGTTCCCACTGTATTTCATGAAAATAACATCAGAGTCTTCCAGCAGTTTTCTTCTTATTTTTCAGATTCTGGTTGAGTGGGAAGGGTAAGAGCAGAAGGAAAAAAGTCTGATTCTAACCAGAAACTACTGCTAACCACAAAATCTCTCAGCCTCTTCAAAAAAAGTCCTTTTAAGGACTTGTGAAAGCTTTTACCCATCATCACTGCATGCTTCCTATCATGGATAATCACACCTGTTGATAGAGTACCTGCCAAAAATCAGTAACATAAGAAAGTGAAATCTGGATTTCATACACTTTTGAGAATGCCAGTATAGCAGACTGATTTACAGCAGGTGTCTTAGTGACTCATGACGGCCACCTGACTCTGCCAAAAATGTACTGAGCATGGTATCCTTTGTGGAAGCATCCGTCCTACCGACAACGATACCAGCTGCTGACACGCACTGCAAAGGAGTAAATCTAGCAGAGTTCAGTTTACAACTTTTTATTGTTTAAAAAAGTTCAGTAGCAGAGGAGAAGCTGGCTGCTTAGAATTACAGTAAAATACCTGATTGCAAATGGATCAGAATTTTGCATTTTAACAATTCTCAGGTAGGATAAAGTTGCATCTTGCAACATCACCTCTCCCCCTTCCTACAGGGCTTCAGGAAACAAGCAGATGAAGTCCATACAAAACAAATTTAGAAGTTCAAGTGCCAAATGTGTTGAACTTGTAAGGATGCAAACAAGGGTAGAAAGTGGAACCTGCCTGAATGTGGTAAAAGCACAGCTGGTTTTAAAAGGGAAAATACATCTAAAGCCTTCCTGAATAACTGCACAGTGCCTTACATATTGGGGCTTGAATCTGTTGTCCCTAAGCACTACCAGAAACCAGTTGATTACTAATTAATCATTAGCAATGTACATGTTAGACTCACTTTATAGCTGCCTGAGTAATTCCGATTTAGTGGAGCAGCATTGGAAATAGAAACACTACAGTACACGCTAGCCTAAGGATGCCAGTGAAACTTAGACCAGAGAGCAAGCGTAGCAGGTTATTGTCTGAGATAGCATCAAAAAGACCTGTTAGCTCAGGGTGCCAATTCACCCTGGTATTTTGTCTTTTTAATTATGATCAGCCATGGAGTTATTGTCAAAGCTACCTCTGAGTGCCTATTTTTGATGTGTTAATGCCACTTTTGTTTCAAAGTGAACTCTTGAGTCAGGCTGATTTTAACAGTAGAGATGTAGCAATTGGTTTGGAAAGATGACCTTGTATGACAGACTAGTTAGACTGGGGAATTCTAGACAATTTCTGCATAATATCTTGAGTATGTTTTGGATCAGCACCAAGTGTGACCTCTTGGAATGTTTATGACATTTAAATTTATAGTTGTTCTAAAATAATTCTTATTGTGCAAATTGCAAATATCTGTAACTCTAAAGCTGGGAATTTAAACTACTTCTGAAAAATACATAGAGATTCTATCTTCTTACAGGTTTTGAATTATAGTAACTTGAATGACCAAGAACTAACTCCTCTACTACAGGGTTATCTTGCCTGCAAATCAGCCAAAGTAATTGCTAGAACATAGTAATGTTGCCCTCTTTGGTCTTTACTGTAGATCTTTCAGTCAGATTTGGTACCACAGCACTAGATTTTTAATCAAATTCTGTGGGAGGTCTGCTTGTACACAGGTGTAGAACACGTATTTGTCCTTAACAGCTTTTGGTAATAACAACTACTAAATGCGGATTTGCATTACAGTTCCATACATAAGTTTGCTTTTAAAATAAACCTCAAATGAAATAATATTTATATGAAAGAACAGTATAAAATGGCCTTCACAGAACAGCAGGAGAAAAAAATAAGAACTAAATTCTGAAGATCTTTCTTTAAAAACACTATGAGCTTTCCCTCTCATTTGCAATATTTATAAATTAGTTGTCAAATTGTTTTTGCTATGTAAATATTGTTTACTCCTTGTCACTGTCACCCTTCAGTTCCTACCACCATGAGTTGAGCACCTAAAATTGAGCTTTGAAGCTTCTGAACAAATGCTAAAAATGTTTTCCACCCTAGAAAATCCAAGGCTCCCCACTACTAATTAGTGCTGCTAATATGTTTGTGGCTTTTTTCTTTTTCAAACAGTGCTTGAAAAACATTTGGAAGTGCCTCATATATTTCACCAATCAAAATTATCATGTGTATTATCTTTTTGTATCTTTGATCAAAAGCACCATTATACAAATAAAACCAGCACTCATCAAGTAAATTTAATTTAGAAACCAGCTGTAGCAGACACTACATCAACATGTAAAGATACAGTTAGTCTTCACCAGAAAAATAAAAATAAAACCAAAACCTCTGAGACAGTTTTCATATTCCTCTTTTCCATTCTTATATAAATGTGCTAAAAATGGGAACCAGATAACTTATTCCTCTGACAAAAAGAATTCTGGACTAAGAGAACTGCAAACTTCCTAAAACTACTCTCTTCCTAATATGCTTCTGCGCCAGAACACTCATTTATTCACGGCAAGCTCCTCTGGCAGGTAGGTATACATCTTGTGGCTTCAATTGTTTCTATTTTATGGTCAAAAAAAGACTATGTGCCACCTTGAAAAATGTGCATGAATTGAGTCATAAAGTGGGTATACAATGCATAAAGATGTTCTTCAACGGACTCAGTAATGTTAGTGGTTTGTGCTTGTAACTTAGGAGCAGTCCGTCGAAGTTAGTGGATCCTCACAGGACTGTTCTTTCAATAGCTTAGTACTTTCTAAATTATTTCCAGCTGAACAAAGTGAGCATAGAAAAGATGCAAACAAGAATTTTGTGTTCATTGCCAATTCACACTCACTTGCCATGTTTATGAGAAAAGGATATGAGGAGCAGAACAGTGGAGAAACAGCCTCAGTGTACTTTGATTTTCTGTTTTCTCCTTAAACATGTACCAGCAAAAACCTGATTAGAAAGAAAAATTCATTCTGCCTAATAGGAGTTAGCAAGGAGCATATGGCATGACATAGATTGTACACATTGAGACATCAGTCAACAAGGCAAGAAGCTGAAGCAACATCCACAAATTACAACCTTAATTGCTAAAAATAATTAAACAGATTGGCAGACATTTCAAAAATCACACATGGGCATCCAGTAGCCATGGAAAGTGAGTAGGACTTGGTGATGTAAATAGTGATGTCATTTATAACTTTAAATCTTTTACCTATTATTTAAAATATCTGTATTTCAGAATTTGAAAAACATTCAAGTCCTGTTATCCCCAAGGTTGACTGGGATAATCTTCCCTAATGCACGCAGTAATTTTAACTCATTTCTTTCTCTCACTGTACCTCTACATACTGTATTCTGATTTTAAATCAGTTGGATATTTATGTTAAGTTTTCCAAAGTATTATGTGCCATAGATGTCTGTAAACATGCAAAGTACTGTAATTTTTAGAAGAAAGAAAAAAGAAGAATTTTTCTGAAAGTAAAGGTGAAACCAGAAGTTATTTTCATTAACTCTCAGGAAACTAAAACCCCAAATGGAGCTTCTAAATTGTTTTTCCCCGAACTATAGCCTCATGAACGCTGATTTTAAGGAAAAGGGACAAAGTTCTGATCAAAATTTTTCCTTGTATCTTTCAGCAGAAAAGTGAACACATTAAAAGAAGAAGGAATTATATGCATTTTTAAAAAAAGTTATTTGTTTAAATAACTAAGTCACAGATGGAAGATCTGTGGGCAATTGTACATGCTTCCCTAAAAAGACAACATAGTGTTATACACATAACAGCTGAGTCTAGACAGAGAAACACTGATAATTTACTAAAGAAAGGTAAATACCTAAGATGCAGCTTTCCAGTAAACTTTTATCATTGCTGAATTAAATGCAAATGTCATTATAAGTGAAAAAAATAGAGTTGCATGACAACAGCAAAACCGAATGCCTCCCTATTTCTTTGCGAAGAAACCCCACCAAATTAGACTTGTCCATATTCATGACCTCTTTTTCCTCCAGCTCTTCATGAATATTCAGTAAACAACTTTTCTTCCACAGAATATTCATGGTTACAAAAAATCTCTGCAAACCAGTATATGTAGGAGTATTTGCACTAGTATGCTGGCATATTGAAGAGCTCTTTTATTATTTGCACAATAAACTCATTAACTGATTAAGAACATTCAGTTCAATGAAAAATAGAAGGATCCCTCTCCTACTTGGAAAGCTTAGGTCATCCAGCCAGGGAGAGCAACGGTTCCACATGGCTTAGAAACCAGTCTAAGAAATAAGTAATACAAACGAAATGATCGGGGTTAGCACACAGTCTAAAACACTTCTGCGGGATCCGTCTACCGAGCCACTCAGAGCAATTTGATTAAAAAAACCCAAAACCCAAAAACCAAACAAAAAAACCCCCACCCAACAAACTGCAACCTGCCCATGGAGGATTCGGGCACAGACAAGGGCTTGCTTGGCTCCTTAGGAAGCAGCCGTCACCAGCTCTGCCACAAACTTGGAGCGGCGACCGTGGGCGAAACCCAGCGCTCCCGCACCGCAGCGCTCCCGCACCGCAGCACTCCCGCACCGCAGCGCTCCCGCACCGCTCATCCCCCGGCCCGGCCCGGCCGCTGCTAGTGGGAGCCGGGAGACTGCGCCCAGCCACCGCCTGCCCAAAGGCTGACACTGACCGCCTGCCCCGCCTGTCCCCTGCCCTGCCTCCCCGCCTGGGGAAAGGTGGCATCCCTCCCACTGCTTTTAGAGCACTCGTGGCTGTAACTGTTGGAGAGCAAAATCCCGTCTGCTGTTTCATAATTAGAGGGTTATGGTCTGAAAAAATCACAACTGGATTTTTTAATATGAGCTAAGTCATCATGCTCTAGTGATTTCTAGATGTTTCTCTTCCTACCCTCGCTTCAGTTTTAGAGCATCCCAGTGCTCCAGCATCACAACTTCAGTCTGAGTGACAGCAGGACTGGTAAGGATTGGTTTGGTTTCTGTGTGAAGGCTCTGGTGGTGTCCTCACTGCAGAATCTGGCCCACTGTTAATTTAACACTTCGTTAACTTTCAAAATGTTAATAGTATGACAGCTGATGTTTACGAAGGATACTGAAAGGAAATTCAGAACTAAATGTAGTTCTTAGTATGTGCAAAAGGTTTTGTTAATTTATACTGTTCCTTGTTCCCAAAACTCTTACAAGATTTTATGGAGGTATTGGGAAAAAACCCTGTAGCTTAAAAGCCCATATGACCACCAGAGCTGTCTGAGTACAATTGCTCAATAAAAATTTTAATACCATTTCTGAGATAAAATTTGAAATCGTGAAAACAAAAGCTGGATTTCAGGTGCCTTGTTCTAATTATGTATCTTAGAAATTTAATTTACTAACTGCAGCATCTTATGGTAGCATATTTGTGAAAAATATTACCTTAAACTCATATTCAATTATTTACCTCATTATTGTGGTTGGCAGCAATAAAAAAAAATAAAGTAATAATGAAAGATACTTATTTCCAATTTTCACATGCATATGGCTAGTAAGGAAAAGGTTGATTATTATTATTATTAATTATTATTATTTGAGGTTCTCTTAAATGTTAAAGAATGATCAGAGCTGGGGATGAATTAAGGAGTAACAGAGCTAGAAAGATGACAGAAGACACAAATTCAGTACAAAGGATGTGTTGAAATGGAGCTGATGAGATTAGAAAAGAAAGCTGTCACAGTCTCTGGTAATTTTTCCGTGAGAGAAAATCAGACACCTGTGGTGAGAATACTTCGCTGTTACCTTGTACCCCTGAAACACAGTACTGCTATCACTAGTATGAGACTATAAGCTCTGTACTGAGTATGTAAGGCCTTGGTCTTGCCCTGTCTGAACTCTTCCTGACTTGCCTGAAGATGGGGTTTTTCCTACAGAATTTTTTTTGGTAGGAGGAGGATAGATCAGGAGCCTACGGCAAATTACAGGTTACTCCCCTTACATAGACACCCTGCTGAAGGTACTGCCTCTAAAACCCAGAAGATGAGTGGAAGGATGAACTTGGGAATTTGCACACCACACATAGCTGAATCTGCAATACTGCTCACTAGGTCTGAGAAGTTTCCTCTGATACAGGTCTGTGGTCTCACTCATCACTTCTAGACCTCTTCTTGGATAAAACTGCATCTAAAGCAACTAAAACAAAGGGTAAGTGGGATGAAAACAGTTACTCCACTATAGCAAAGTTGGTCTAGATATAAAGATACTACCAAGGCACAAATGTGTTAGTTAATGCTATACTGGGATTTGCAGCTGCCAGGATTTATTGGAGGCTAGCCTAATCAAGCAAAAAGGGCCAAAGCACAGGATCAAGTACTGTCCTATGAACTGTATAGTCAGTGCTTGAAATGCCTTTGACCAGAGTTCGATTGTGCTATCCCAGTCCCCTCCTGGGCATGGCTGTAAGAATAACATGTGTGTCGAGGGGAAACCAGGCACCAACTGCAGAGTTTTACTTCAGTTAATGAATGGCTAACCAACACAAATTGCTGATTACTCTTCTAAGTACTGGGAAACAGAGGAGCACAAACAACTAAGCAAACACATAAATGTCGATCCTCCCCCCTCCACAAACTCAGCTTCCTGTATTTTCTCCACCAGGTACATGCAGTTCTCCAAAATTTCACTGGAAGGGAGACAGATAGTGGAGAAGCTGAGCTGATATGCACATAGTTTATCGCTGCTCTAAGGAGAGTATTTTGCTACTGCGCTTTGACCTATGGCTCCCTCTCACACATATACCTGAGCAGGGCCACAAGCTCCTCAATCTCAATGGTTGGTTGATACATGGTGGGATTTCCTACTGCTTTCTCCATTGGTCCAGGTTTTGAAGGGAAGACCACTTAGCAGATGAACGAAAACTCTCATGCCATGTTCCCTCAGGGTCAGGGCAGACCCTGATCTTTAGAGTTTACTAGTACAGACACAGTCACATTGACTGGCTAGTATATTCTACATACTTTGACTGCATACTCTAAAATCACTTGCTACTTAAATTTATGATCGCTGAAAAGGCTTATGTAATGGGTTTAAAACATGAGTATTTTCCCTCTTCAGGCATGCCCGAGGAGTTAGGTCATTGCTATAAAAATAAATAGTTCTATGTACATATAAATATACATATTACATAAGAAGAATCCAGTGTCTTGGAAACATTCATTAAGTGTTGAGACAGCTGGGCACTGATCAAGAAAACAACCATCCCAGGCAGATGTCTGACAATCAGCCCTCTTTAGGGGTGTGACACGAGGATCCTTTGTGCTTGCTTCTGTTATTCGATAAATACATGAAACAGGCTGCTTAGGTGGTATGGGCTGCTTTCTCATATACAGCTTAACCCTCATTCATAAACACTGCCTCATAGCTCTGAGTAAATTAAAGCTGAAATAGATCTTTGTTTATATTTTCGTGTTTCCTTTATGACTCGTTCAGATTTTTATTTCTGTACAAAGTGATGTGAGACCAAATAAAACAGGATATAATCAAACTGCCAAAGGTTATACCCCGAAGGTGATGTTCAGTTGCATAATGATGAGTTGTATTTATTTTTCCCAAGATTAAAATAAAAACCCTAACTTTTCCAGCCCTAACAAACAAAATGCCCAGATATTTCAGTGAAGAGTTCAAGACTACAAATTATGAAATATTATTCTTCTCTTACCCTTGTTGCTGATGATACTTAAGAATGCATTGCTATGCATAATAGTACATTCACTCAGTCTCTTACACTGTAAAGTACTAGGTCTTGACCTTCATGTTGCAGACAATTTCAGTACTTTTGCTTTGTATTCACCTAATATTTCCTTTTGTTTTTACTTCTTCTTGGACTACCATCCTGTTAAGATTTTTCCATTTTTTTAAAAACGATTGGTAAAAAATTGTTCTTTCTCATTATAAAGATCCTTTTGAAGTCTTCAGTTATAACTGTATCATGTTTTATGACTTTGATGCCTTTTACTTATCCTCCTAATTTTTCTTTATTAGAAAATTTGCTTTATCAAACATTCAATAAAAAATATTCTTTCAGATTTAATTAAATGCCAGCAATTAAGTTTATATTTTTGGTATTCTAAGAACCCACTCGGCCTTCCCAGACTTCTGGTGCGTACAGAATGACTCATTCGTGCATGGTTTTTCTCACCTTATTAATTATTCAACAGACCTGACAGTTATTGTGAGACTTCCATTTGTTATTTAGTACTGTAAGTTAGAAATATATGTATTTGTTCCTGGTGTAGAAACTGTAGTAGTTTATTTTTTAGCTTGATGTGTGTAGCCAAAGAATCTATCAAGTGAAAAACAGAAGTCACATATCTATGTAGAGAAAAATAGAACACAGTTATAAAAAGCAACCTAAAAGTAATTTTTCTGTCTATCCTAGTGACCTAAATAATTCCTGACAGGTATTTGTCTAACCTTTTCTTAAAAACATCCAGTAACAGAAATTCTACATCACTGCACTCCATTCAAACCCCAATCAATTTTTCCTTTAGAACGGTTTTCCCAGCGTCCTGTGCCGTCCTTGAAGCCTGATATTTGAGAGCAATATATCTCTTTTCTCATCATAGCATCTATTTACTTATTCAAAGACTACTATGATATCTTCTTCCTTTTTTTTTCCAAGACTTAACAACCTCCAATACCTCCCTCAGTGGCCATAATTTACCAGACCTATGGCCAGTTTCATTGCTTTTCTCTGGACTCTGTAATTGCTTTATGTCTTTCCTGAAGCTTGATGGAGTACTTGAGCTGAAACCTTACTTCTGCATTAAGCAGGATAGAAGGATTACTCCTACAGGTTATATTCCTGTTGACAAATCCCAGTAGGATATTTGCCTTGTTTGCAGCAGCTTAATAACATTGAGTCACACAGAATTTGCCATCCGCTCCAAATCTGAGATCTTTTCCTGCAGAACTTCTACCCACCTAGTTGCTTCCTTTCTTGCACTAAATAGATGATGAGTCCTGCAAACATGCAGAACTTCATGTTCCTCTTTGCTGAACTGTGTCCACTACATCCGTCAGATTTATTGACAAGTAGTATACACTTCCGATTTTCGTGTCTGTAGACGCTCATTGGGGAGTAAACATTATAATAAAATTCTATCATGAAAGCACAGCTTTCAATTTCATTGCTTATGCTGATACCAATAGAGCTTTAAGCTATTGGAAAAAAAAAAGAATGGGAAATCAGTTAATATATCTGGAAGGGAACACCATTAAGGTTAGAAGGCTCAGTGTTGAGATTTTTTTTTTCTTTTTATTTCACAGAAGACTGCTGAACTGACAGCCTTGGGCAGCTAAGTCTTCTTATTCATCTACAGAAAAATTCTGCCTGAACAGGGGGAACATACACTTCTCCACTAATGTGTTTCGAATCTTGACCCCAGAGAAACAACTCCTTGTAGTACCAAGAAGTACCAATTCATTTTCCATATCCACTCAGTTCCTGGTCAGTCTGTCATAGGCAGTCGCCTATGGCAAGGATTTTGGAATATGGACAATGATTCTGTAAGGACCATGTTAAATGAACAAGACTATGCATTTTTAGGGCTGGTGTGCACAGAAACCTTGCACTATTTTGACTGTACTGATGCAGTTGAACTGTTCTGACTTTTTAGTATGGACTCACTGTATTTTCACCATCAACAGAGCCAAAATGCATGGCAGCATGGACACTCTCTTGATTTAATCCTACATTATTATGTTCAGTACTTGCATGGTCAATATGGTTTAAGGGATTTCAACTCCCCTGCCTCTGTGAATTCCCCCAGCCCTGCTCTGCACCCCTTTATACTTTTCCACCCTCTTTTACCATGATGTAACCTTTTTGGAACTGCATTGCAAAGTACATCAGTGCTAAAATTAGAGGAGGTAATAGCACTGGGTTTTGGAGGGCTCCATTGCTCCTATCTGCAGCTCAGCCATGCAAGAGTTGCCAAGACAGAAGTGAAAGGGGGTAACTTGGAATGCCTGGTGAGAAAACAAGGCTAAAAGAGGCAAGCCGTGATAACCTTCTAAAACACATTCCCTGCTGCAAAACTTTTAATATCATGCTGCTGACTGACTCTCTAATCCACCTGTTAAATTGCACAGCTGGGGTGATGGAAATCAGGATCAAAGTTTTACTTCAATGAATAGTTAATTGTGCAAGAAGGAACAGCAATAAAAATGACAAGGACTGAAAAGAGATGACCCCCATAGAACTGAATAGTTTAGCTGCCTGGTGGCTGCAAACCTGTGTGAAATCACACCAGTGAACCATTTGAAAACTGCCATCTTTTACCACTGGGTACAACAGGTAGGAACTATCTCTTTCTCAGGAAAGACGTGATCTGGCTTTCATGCATAATCCAAAAGCCCTGAGCAGAGGCACATGCCTTACTCTGACCTTCAAAGGGCAGAGTTTATCCCCACTTCCTTTCATGGTGTTTTCTGTAGAGTAGTTCAGTTAGGTCCTTACTCAGAACCACGTTGAGTTTCATCAGGCCCATTGTCAGCATCTGGCTTTACTGCAGTCTGACAGTGCTGTGTGAAGATATCAAAGTCCATTTTAAATGCTTCCTACTGCAGGGAGCCTATATTCTCAAGGTACATTAGTCTGCACAACATGCTGTACAGTGACTGTTTCAGTACCCAAGCTAGGTATTTCGACACTGAAAATCTGAAGGGAAAAAACATAATATAAACATACCTTTTCCCCAGGAGCCTCTCCCCTGTGAGGCATTGAACAGGGACTCTGGACATCTAATTCAGTTAAAATGATTTGATTCTGTTAACCAGTGGGATACCTAAAAAGGTAAAATTACGCCAACTTTCTTGCACAATTAAACTTTCTTTTTATGGAACACAGGGGTACTTAAGAATTTAATTCCCATGCTTTTCAATAAGATTTAGCGTCCTAGAACTGTGATACTTAAAGATAGATAGTGAATTTCTACTGAACAAGTGAGACTAATGCTCTAACAGAGCTATACCTTTGAGATCTGGGTTTTATAGATGACATTGAAATAAGGGCACAGGCATCTAAAGTGGGACATATCCAGGATTTAGGAACTGAAATACAAAACACAGATGCCAGAAATATCTAATTTGCTGCTGCCTACTCATGTCTGAAATCGGCAGAGCTATAAGTTGCCCAAATTAAAGCTCTCATGGTACCTGAAGTTCTACTTTGGGATTTACTAACGAGTGAAGCACTGATCTTAGACTAAGTCCTATCAGGCTTCACAAACTAGATTATTCTCTACGTTTGCAGAAAGGACTCAATTTTTTAAACTCTAACAGAGCAGACCTATTGTTCTCTGTTTTTCTAATGACGGTGATATGCAGAGTGGGATTTGAAGAGTTAAAGCACTCAGTCACAACAGGGGTTACAGCAGCTTTCCTTCCCATACCTGTCAGAGGGAATTTTAACTTTTATCTTCTATAAAAGCATTTTACACAACAGCTATACATTAAAGGGTCGTCAGGGTGGGAGGTGGGGAGAGAAAAAAAAGAATCATCCCATTATTGCTGAGGCTATTCCACTTTGCATATAGTAAGTTGTGAGTCCAGACAAACACATGAAGTATGACCATGACTCTTAAACAGAGGTTTGAAAAAATAGATCTTACAAAACACTAAAATAAAAGAATATTTAGATGAGGAAAATGAAGCTCTCCTGTATCCCAAGCTAACCTATAACCACTAGAACACTCTATACACTAGTGAAACCATCTGCATATAAAATTTATTTTACATATACAGATTGTTTTTAATAAATAGTTCAATAATCATTAAAAAATATATAAGCACTCTGAGTATGGGCTTCATGGCTTCCTATAGCAAAAGAGGCTGTTATCTGCTAAGGCAAAAGGCATAACTTTAAAGCAATCTGGACAATAATCAAAAATAGGTTAAAAGTTACAAAGAAGTTCCACTTCCTGCCCTCATTTTCCTGGTGCCTTCACCTCCAGTTGTGCTCCTATCCACAGTTCCCAGTGGAGTTAACAGAAGGACCGAATGCATTCTGCACAGAGGGTGAAGAATTAAAGGACCTGGTGAGAGGGCACCTTCCCCACTCCTGACGGCCAGTGATAGCTGGTCAGTAGTGGGAAAACCCAGTTTTGTTACAGTGTTCAAGTATTTGATTACTTGTTGTGAAAGACGCTAGGATTGAAACATGTCTGAAACTAACTACATTAAGTATGTTTCTGAATAGGCAGTGTTGACACCTGAACTTGATAACCAGGTCAGTAAAAGCCAGTGTTGGGGTTTTAGGAGGTCTCTTTTTCTTTTTCTCTTAAAAGAATTTTCCCCATACTTGGTTGCTAAGAGACAAATCACGAAGTACTTAAGAGAGACAAAAGACCTGGCCACGGGGGGAGGAGTTCAGCTGGCTGCTCTCTTTCACCTGGGGTTTTTCTGGTGTAAGGCGACATGCTGGGCGATTTGAACTGGCAAAAAGGGGCTGGGTACGGCTCCTAGCTCTCATGTTCTTCCCGCTTTCGAGGGGAGAGGAGCTGCTCTCGGGTTGAAGAGGATCCATCACCGTTGCAGACTTTCTGCCTTTCTGCTGCTTTTTCTTCAACTGTGAGTTAAACTTGCTCACTGGAGCTTGCTGGCTGCTGCGCTGGGACCCTGTTTAATACCCTGCCTCACTAAAAGAGGGACCATTTCACCATCTGCTGGGGTGCCTCAGGGGAGACCCCGGAGATTCTAAGCCTGCCATTCCCTGCCGCACTGGGAGCCGGGCCGAGGCTGCCCTGCCCTGCCCCGCCCTTCCTCTGCCAACTGCAAGCCTCCGCTATACTGCAGCTCCTCACTCCCTGCCAGCCGAGACGTCCCGGGGCTCTCGCTGAAGCTCCGGAGTTCGATACATCTCGCCTACCACCCGGGATTTTGTGTTCGCCCCTGCTGCTCCAGCCTGCTGTTCCCGAGGGTGCTGCTGGACACCGGCATCGGCTGCCCCGGGGCTTGTGAAGCTCCTCGGCCGCCATCACCGCGTGGAGCCCGGGCTCGCTCCGGAGCGCCCCCTGCAGGCGCGGGGGAGCCATCGCACCC